>CM076570.1:845403905-845474346 GCA_034641835.2 Pinus albicaulis
GGGGAAAGAGATAGGATCTTAGAGAGAGAGAGAGAGAGAGTGAGAGTGATGCGGGAAGAGAGAGGGAGGTAGAAGTGAAAGGGAGAGAGGGGACTTTAAAGAGAGAAGGAGAGATGGAGGGATAAATATATGAAGTTGGAGGTTGAAAGAGGGAGGGATAGAGATATGGAGCTGGATGGGGAGAGAGGGAGGGAAGAAGAAAGACATGGAGAGTGAGTAGTGGAGAGAGAGAGGGAGTGACAAGGGAGAGATGGAGAGAGTGTGTATGTTTGGGGGTGAGATATAGATACAAACAAGGAGATATGGAGAGAAGGAGGGAGATAGGGAGGGGGAGAGAGAGGGAGGTAAGAATAAGAAAATAGAGAGAGAAAGGTGGAGAGAGAGGGGGGGGGGGGTGATAAGGAAGATGGAGAGAGATGGAGAGAGGATAGCAGGAGGGAGAGGGAGAGGAGGAGGGGCTGATAAATATATAGATTGGAGAAAGAGAGTTTATGTTTTGGGGTTGATATAGATATACAGAGGGAGATAGACATATAGATAGAAGGTGAAGAGAAAGAAAGGATAGATGGAGACAAGGAGGTAGGGACAAAGATATTCATAGATATGGAGTGAGAGAGCATGTGTGTTATGTGGGATGTGATAAAGAGACAAAGAAGGAGAGATGGAGGGATATATAGATATATATGGAGGGGGGAGAGAGGGAACAAGATTTCTTGCATGAGATTCATTGATTTTAGTGTAGATGGTGATTTCTAATCCTATTTGATTGTTTGCACTAGATGCATTGATTTTAGTGTAGATGTTGATTTCTAATGATATCTGATTACTTGCACTAGATGCATTGATTTCAATGTAAATTATTCTAATCCTATTTGATTTATTGCACTAAATGCATTTCTTTCAATGTAGATTATGATTTATAATCCTATTTGATTTCTTGCATTAGATGCATTAATTTCAACGTAGATGATGATTTCTAATTATATTTGATTTCTTGCACTAGATGCATTGATTTCAATGTAGATCATTTCTAAACCTATTTTATTGTTTGAACTAAATACATTGATTTCAATGTATATGGTGATTTCTAATATTATTTGATTGCTTGCACTAGATGCCTGTATTTCAATGTAGATGTTGGTTTTTAATCCTATTTTCCTAGTTGCACTAGATGCATTGATTTTAGTGTAAATGTTTATTTCTAACCATATTTTATTACTTGCATTAGATGGATTGAGTTCAGCGTAGATATTGTTTTCTAATATTATTTGATTTCTTGTATTATATGTATTGATTTCAACGTATATGTTAATTTATGATTTGATGTAATTGGATGTATGATGGTACATTAATTTTAAAGTAACTAGATTGATATTGTCCATTGATTTCAGTGTATATGTTGATTTATGATTTTATGTAATTGGATGTATGATGGTACATTAATTTTAAAGTCATTGGATTAATGTTGTCCATTGATTTCAGTGTAAGCACAAAAAATTATTGACAATGTATATTGATTTTTGTGTTATTGTAATTAAACCTATTAATATTGGAGAGTAAGAGAGACAAAGTATGATACTAAATATTTAAATGGTTTATGATTCTAACTTTCGTTTTCATATAATCGATATGAATAGATGAGAAAATTAACAAAGGTGACATTAAGAATAGTAGAAGAAAATAGTTTGAGATTGATCACAATGAATATATTTGTAATTGACTACATTCTTATTATTCACATTTCATATCATTCAATATTATTACATTTTTACTTTGCATTCAAAATTTTTATTTCAACATTTTTCATTATTGAAGTTATTTTACAATATTTATCATCTCAAAAATCTAAGTTAACTAAGAAAAATTAAAATTAAAATGACTCGATAAATCTTGCACATATTTAGCATATTTAAAATGGTTATATTATTATTAGATGTATTTACATATTATTGATAAAATTAATCATATGTTCCTCATATTATTGATAGATTTTCCTTGGACCCACACCACTGAAACTATCCTAGATCCATCTTAACTCCGGATCTATCAAGAGCCCAGAGGGATCTAATCTCTCGAGGTGCAAATTTTTGCTCAAGTTTTGGACTCAAAAAATATGTTTGCACCTCGAGAGATTTGATCCCTCTTGGCGCTTGATAGACCCAGAGTTAAGATGGATCTAGGCTGGTTTTAACAAATATTATTAGGCAATGATGCATCCTTAATTTTTATTCAATAGGATCGATTTACTTCTTCACCTTGTCTTGAGGATGAACCACATTAGATGGTTCTAAGCGTTGAACAAATCCTAATGATGTGATTAATCCGAAAGTCATTTATCTACATTATGGATCAAAAAAGTCTTAGATCTAGCAGAATAACATTAACCAAATGAAAACTTTAGTAGATGCATTTTCATGATTATGTTGGAACCGTGAAAAGTTGGGTCAAAATAATTAAGTCAAAAACTAAATGCATTGAAATTTTTAAGAAAATGCATGGACATTGTCAAGAAAATGCAAACTCTGGTGGGGGGAGATTTCAAAAAGCGAAAATGGTGAATAATCCACTTATGCTAGAATCCAAGATTTGGTCGAAACCATGCAGAGCCCGCTTACTGTCAATTCCAATTTAGCCATCCATGTGATTGCCGTGATTTTTTGTTCTAATTGATCGGATATTCTTTTTCTCTTTTTTTTTTTAATTAAAAACTGAAAAATATTAAACAATTTCCATGGTTCCCCATATTAATTTAATGTCAAACTGCCATCGCTAACAATCACTATTACACCAAGGGAACTTTTAGGACATTTTTTTTAAGATAAAAAAACTTTTGTCTTTAAAAGTCACCTTTTATTTTAGTTATTTTACATTAAAATTTAATATCAATTGAATTGTCTTAGATATAAAATTTAAGACAAAAACAGTTTGAGACATATATATTTTAAGACAAAACTTTATATTTAAGACAAAAGGAGTTTAAGACAAAAATATTTTAGGATAAAACTTTAAATTTAAGACAAAAACAATTTGAGACAAAAATATTTGAAGAGAAAACATTATATTTAAGAGAAGAAACAATTTAATACAAATCTTTATATTTAAGACAAAAACAATTTGAGACAAAAAAATTTTAAGATAAAATTTTATATTTAAGACAATGGTCACTTAATACGAAACCCATTTAAGACAATTGATAATCAATACAAAAACATATCAATTTAAGACAATATTATCTAACAACTGCAAAATTGACTCTGACAGTGCACCCTAAGTCTGCCATCTTGCATGCTTCTACTATCTCGCACCTATACCGAGGTTACTATTTCACAAACCATTCATGTTATCTTATATTAAGACAAATATTTATTGGGCTCTTCGTTTTGTGGGGATCGCTGACTTTGAAGAATGCGGCAACTTTTCCTGGCAATATTTCTTGGACATCAATTCATCTTATGTCCCTTCAATCTCTATTGATATGATTAGAGACAACTTATTTTTGTTGCATTCAACACTACTATATGGAGGGGGATTTTAAGATAATTTTTTAAGACAAAAGAAATCGTTTGTCTTAAAAATTTCAATATGAAGTGCTAGTAAAAAAGGTAAAGGTAAAGGATTATGAGTCTATCTTTATGTTTTTTATTAGTTCTTCGAGAAGCAGATTAATGGAGGCCGAGAATAACTAATGGGATTTAGGGCGATGGAGGCCGACAACAAAGGTGTGCTTTGTGAGAGGAGCAATGGAGGAACTTTCGTTGAACTTGTATATGTAGTAACATATTTGGAGTACTTTCAAGGTCTCCATCAATTATGTTTTAATATGTGTTTTTTGAATATTTCATTTATATTGAACATTTTTTTTTTCAAAAAGAAAAAAAGCGTTATATTTGTATTAAAATATAAGGATAGTACATAATTCTGATTTTGTTCATTATATTATCCTTTCATAGTTCTTATGCCATTCCTATGCTCATACATTTCTATTTTCTTGCTCTAAAAAAAAAGTCTTTTTTAACATCAAATTTTAGCTTATAGCCATTACATTTTCATAAATGAACACTTTCATTATCTAAAGTTACAAAACTTCCATCAAAATCAGGTATGTGCTAAAATGTCTCATAAGAGTAGTTGAAGTTGCATGTGTTTACCATGATACCTTGTTTGAAGTCTGAAAAAATAAAAAATTGCATGTTTCCTTCAAAATACCTCTTTTAGATAGGAGGTATGCTGTCCAATTTTGTTCTTTAGATATATTTTGGAAATGTATATGATTAAAAGTCCTTTATAGGTTCTGAATCCTCATCATCCAATTTTCAAGTATGGGGTGAATGAAATTAGTATGCTTGTTTACCTAGTCAATGATTCCTTTTGCACCTCCATATAACTGAATTTTGCCTAACCTAAGAAATTTTGATGTGATAAGGACTCCCCATAATGTTTTAATCTCCTATTTGTTGTTTTATCCCATTCCACCCTCCCACCAGAAGGGGAAGAAATCACTAGGCTCAATAACTATGACTACACCACATCCGCATTTCCTTCTATTGTTGGCTCCGTAAAAAATCCCAACCGGATATTCTTTCCAAATATTAATGAATTTTCATTTCATGTTTTTATTATAATTGAACACTAGCCCAATATCGTTGAAAACACAACTGTCTTGATAATGGTTTCTCTAACAATCGTAGTTTTTTGATAAAAAAATTCAAACATTCCTACTTCACCATATAATACATATGATATATAATGGGAGGGACCTGTACTTCCTCTCTCAAGTGAACCATGACAAAATACATATGAACAAGGGTTTATTCGTTCCAACGAAAGGAAGCTTAATTTCCTCTATAACCCCATCCAAAATCAGCCTCACATATGAGCATTTGATCAAAAAATGACTTGTATATCCCCCCTAGCTCATGCATAGAGGGCATATTACAGGACCAATGAAATCACACTTGTGTAAGTTCTTCCATGTTAATATATGATTATGTGTTTCCATCCAGCAAAAATAAAAATATTTGTTTGAGAGATTCCATCTACATATATCATGTAGACGCTTATTATATTCACTTATCGTCCCATGCATTGGCAACCTCAAGTAGATGTATTGGACCATCGGATTGTTCTTTTTAATTCACACCACCCCCCCCCCCCCCATATCATACAGTCTTGCTTATCACCAAGAGTGATGCCAACATATCGAATTTGCACTACGTACGGCCCCCATTCCTCATGATATGTCTCTAGTATGTCAAGATCTTCAACCCTTCTCAAATTTTGTTGATCAATGTTTTGAGTCCCTTACAGATATATCTATTGCAAGCCGATAATGTCATTTCTCTGAAGGATTTGCAGTATTTGAAAGGACAATGAATGATTTCCAACCTTCCCCATGATGGCTACTAATCCAATTTTGATCTTGGATCCATCTCCAGCCCCCCAATGGACAAACCCCAACATGTAGTGTAGAGTGTGTTGAAAAGTGTAACTAGGTTCAGTATTCATAATGAAATTTGTAAATATGATTTTATGTAATTGATGTAAAGAATAAAATAAAATTACTTTTGTAATGCTTGAATCATGGGTTTCATGATCAAGGAATTTTATTTTAGTTAAGGTTCTCACTGTGAGCCTCTAGGTTTGTCATCAAGTCATAATAATATGTTTATTCAATGTTGTGTATGGAACACCCTTCTTGGGCATGTTACAAATATATGTGAGTCTATGAATGAGTCAAAGTGACCCTCCAAGACCAAACTCAAGCATCTCCTTCAATTCGGCCTTAAATAAAATTATGAAGATTCACCAAAGGACATGTCGTATCACACACAACTCGAGTTGGATAATTTACATGGGAAAACCATTATAAATATGGCATCTCAACTTAATTTCAAGGAAATAATTTCAATCAAGGAGAAATCTGCAAAAAGGAGTGCAAGAATCACTGGTAAAGGAGCCTCATAACCAACGAAGAGAAGAAAAGGAAGAGTGATGTCCTGAACTTTTTTTTTGGGTATATTTTGTGTTGAATCACTCCATAGGTCCAAATTATAGATGATGTCTATTGTAGAAGAAGTTGAAGTACTGTGGTCCCTTTTGAAGGTCAAGTCAAGGAGAAAACTAAGGTGTATCTCAAGCTAAGTTGTCAAGGAGATAACCTCCATCTAAAGTGAAGGAAATCGAGGTACAAGAGAAATTCATCTACATGTACTAGGGTTTCTGAATTAGGGCCAAGAAGTTGCAAGTCTGAATCAGAGAAAAGGAAGCTGAGAACTAAAAGGTAGCAGAGGTAGAAACAAGAAACAAGAAGTTTACTATCGTTGACTCTATTAAGAAATAGAGGCAAAAATAAGAAGCTTGGTGTATTGGTATTGGAGAGGTCAAATAGGCTAAGGGTCTTGGTCTTGGTATTCATCAATTTAAGTCTCTATAAGAAGAAAAACTCATTTTGTTTTTCCTCTCTAGTGGGATAGGTTTTGATCCTGGTTGATCACCTATATTTTGTGTCTCTTGTATTTTCATTTTTTACGCTTTGGTAGTTTTTTTATGAATAACACTATAATAATATAACTAAAGAAAAGATCATAATATAAAGGAGTAGAAATAATTCACAAGCAGGTATCATGACAAGAGAAATAACCTAATTGCTATTCCCTAGATTTTTCAATAGAGTGTAAAACATACTTCTCCATATGTGTGATATAGCATATTTCTTCTTGGCACCACTACTAATACATGAGGAGAAAGTTTGACAAAACATATATTTTTCCTTAATGATATGAGACCACGCACCATTTCCAAAAATTTCCCTTCACATATTTTTTATAATAAGATCCTTGTTAAAAGTGGATGTATTTATGAAACCCCAACCTCCTTCCTCCAGTTACCTTGCAAGTGTTGACCATCGTACCATATGAATTTCATCTTGTAACAGTGTTCCAGCCCATAATAAGTGGCTCATGATAGCTACTATCTTATGGATGATCTCCCTTGGCATTAAATAAATCTACATCCAATATACTGAAATGTTTTGTAGCACTGATTTCATCATTACCGTCCTTCCTTCCATCTTCAACCATCTGTACTTCCAACTTACATTTTTTGTAAAAACTTTTGATTATCCATGCCCAATCTTGGTTATATTATCCTTTTGATTTCATCTTAAACCCAAGGTATGTGAAACCATCATCCATGATTGACGATGCTACCCAAAACATATCACATATTTCCTTTGTTACATTCTCCTCACTGTCATCGTGTAACAACATCGATTTTCCTTCATTCATACACAAACCAGATGCAAATCCAAATGATTTAATGAGGTCTATTATGGTTCTCCACTCCCCCACTGTGGAGTTTTCATCGAGTAACATCTCATCTTCAAACATTAAATGAGAGATGGAAATATTTTTGGTTACTCTGGTCCCTTTAATGATTCCATTATCCTTCGACACCCTCATGTTTCTACTGAAACAATTAAAAGCTAAGAGAAAGAGAAATGGATACATGGAACAACCCTGTCTAATTCTTGTATATGCATCGAAAAATATGAAGGAAATACATTAATAACAATAGCAAAAATTGTAGTTTTTTAACATGCCAAAAACTTTTAATATTAAAGAGAGATACACCAGATTTTAACAGAACCAAGAAGAGGAATTCCCATTCAATGCAATCATATTCCTTGCTCAATTCTACCATTATAAGGAATGCTCCTTGTTTCCGTGATTTAATAGAGTGCATCATCTCCTATCAAATACCAATTACATCTTGTATTTGTCTACCTTCCAAGAAACCAAACTATTCCTTTGTAATATGCTTCCACAATACCGACTTCAACATACTTGCAATCAATTTTGATATCATTTTGTACACCGAGTTGCAGAGAGATATGGGATGATAATCTTCAAAGGTTCTTGGTTCCACCCTTTTAGGTATTAATGTGATGAAAGTCGCATTTATGGCGCTCGAGATGAACCCATGAATCATATATTCTTTAGTCACTTCCAACAAATGTAGGATCATCAAATCAATGAAGTGAATAAAAAGTTCATCCCCCCACCCATCTGGGCCCAGACTTTTCTCCTTTGCACATTCCTTCAATATGTTTGTCAATTCCTCCCTTGTTATTGGTTGTCCCAATCTGTCATTATCCTCTGATGTGAACATGTTTGGAATTTCTTTTATGAAATTGATTTGCAACCTGAAAGATGTCTCATGTGCAAATAATTGGCCTTTGAAATGTGTGTTCATCTCCTATTCAATAGATCTATGTGAACTGAATATGTTTCCGATGTCATCTCTTATCCTCCTTATGGAATTGATATTTTTCTTGGCATTGAAAAGTGTGTCGAAATATCTTGTATTTTTATCCCCAAATTTTATTCATGTCATCCTGATCTTCATGCATATGTCTTATTCCCATAAACGGATAATGTCCCTTATCTTACCACTAAATTCAATGATCTAGTGTCGGTATTCCTTTAAAAAGAATAATGGATCCTGAGGATAATGTGTCCAATATCTGTCGAATGATTAACTATATTGTGATTAACCAGAAACTTGTCCACTATTTTTGAGATACCCTCCTCATTAGTTCTCAGATTCCTCCAAGTGGAGCTAATAGAATCTAGTGTCAAATCCAATAGGGAAAAATCCTCCATCAAACCTCTGAAATAAGCAGCCATACTATCAATTCTAGGGTTTTGTGCCCAAATCTCTTCCCTCCCCATCGAAAAATTAAGATCCTCCGTGATGATCATGGAACTTAATTGAAGGATTACATATTGCGCAATCTGGTCCCAAAATGGTGTATATCCTACATATGGAGCATATGAATTGACAATTCGGACCCTTAGACTTTTTTCCCATCATTTGTCCAGTCATGGTAATCCATGCACACAACAAAAATGCCCGCATCTCAATAATTTTTGGATCCCACATAACCGTGAGACCACCAAATAATTCAATAGCATAAATTGTAACTACATGCGATGCACAGTACACTGAAAAAATTCCTCCCACGTCTTATCTCTCCAAACCATCATTTCTTGGAAAAGGATTACAAAGTGTTTATGAACTCGAGAAACACCTCTTAAGGAGCGTAATTTTGGGGCCGATCCCAAAACCAGTATGTTAATGGAAATAATAATCATGGAGGCACCACATTCATGGTTACATCCCCTCTAAGGATCCGAACTCCAAAATAAAAATAGAGACATTCCCAATACTAAAATCAGAATCAATAGCAAATCAGTTATTGGGAGATCCAACCTCATCGACATAACCCAATTCGATGTTGTTATAGGATGAAACCATTTTATATTTAGGGGGTTTCTTCTTCCTAACTATGACATTTTTATATGATTAACCTCCAGAATCTGAAGGATTATGGAAAAGGGATATTTTAATAGAAAGGGGAGCCAACGTAACAACCCTAGTAAAAATTCATGTAAAAAATAGATATAAGACCACGGTGATGGGACATGTATTCCAAGCTGAATGGTGGGAAAAAAATCTTAGCGAGTGTTCATTTTAGTTACTATGGCCAAAAGGAAATTTCCAAAGGCAAGGCTAAGTCCTTGGAAAATCATGAGGCATTATTTGGCATTTATTTATGAAAATAATGGAAATAGGAGAAAAAGTAGGTGAAATTTCATAGGTTGCATGACATTTTTTATTTATATTTGTAGAAATATCATGAAAAAACTTTCATTTGAAACCCCAATCATCCTCAAAGTAGTAAATTATTTGTTAAAGGCACAACTGAATGAATTGGAAATTTTCAACTTCTTTGATTGACCAAAATGAAGTGAAGCTATAATCGATAAGACATATCAATTGGTATTGTATAATTCTAATGACAAACATCGTATGCTAATGATTGGAACAAATGAAAAAATCATTCATTTCTTATAACATAAAACAGGTAGATTATATACCCATAATTTGGATAATATTCATATTCCTTGTTTAAATATAGCTAAATCAATCTACTTTTATAGAGTACTGCATCCTTAGGGGGTGAAGTGTCACCAAGTGGAAGCTCTTCCCCTCGCCAAACCCTATCAAGACTACTGCAAACATAAAAATTTGATTGCATTCTTTTAGAGACATGTTTCAAAACATTCCAATCATACTTTTTGGTACTTACTTTTTCCAATAATAAAAATATCCCAAATCTCCAATCGATATTGGCCCCATGTTTTTAAAGGCCTTTGTAACTGGATTCATCACAAAATAATTGTATGAACAAGAGCATTTTTTTGGTAAGGATAACATCACCATAGATATAACAGTAGACTCTACTATGTATCTTGAATCTATGAACGACATATTCACCCATTCAAATTAAGATATTCAACAACAAAATAATTGTCTTGATTATAGAACAAAGGAACCATTAATCCAAATGCATTCATAGAGAGTTTATTGGAATATCATAAAATAAAAAGGTTTTCCAAAAGATTCACCCATTGTTTACAAATAGTTCTAAATTTTATTATAAATGATAATGAGAAACAAAGAAGGATGAATTTGAGAATTTCAAAGAGAAAATAACTACAAATAATTAGATCCATGTGATGAAATTTCCTAACATAAAAATTAATAAAACTATTTTCTAATAAATATTTTCTAATAATCTTAGAATTATTAGTAATGGAAGTTCATAATCATTAACAAAAGTTCATATATACTTATTGTATAAAATTAAAAAATCATAAAACAATTATTATAATTAAAAATATATATACATATACATATTTTATAAGAGTCGTTGAATCATATTTTATAGATTAAAAGAGCCATATAAAACCATGAAGATGAATGAAGATGAATATTAAAAGAATAAACAAAACAAAACAAAATAAATAATACATGTATTAATTTAATGAAACCATAAATGAAAACTAATCATTAATTGAATAAAATGCTTACAAAATAAATCTAATATCCAAAAATTATTAATAATATTATAAAATCAAAACTTTGTATTCAGATAATTTAAAACGTAAAGCTATAATATTATAACATAAATTTACGAATAATTTATCATTATAAAAAGTTTAAATTTATACAAATTAATTTATGTATTTAAATGTAATGCATTACTAAAGAAATATAATCTTAAGAATGTATTAATTTGTATCTGTCATTATTTATATTTAGTGTATTTATTCTATTAATAATATAATAAGCTATATAATATAAAAATTATATTAGTTTATTTATATTATACATTGATCAATATTAATATTTAATATTTTATAGGTTTAATTTTTAAGGGAGATTTTAATTGGTGATCTAAATGATGTGAAATCATGGAAATCAAAAGGTTCAAAGTTCAATCCCCTAGTTGTAATCCGATTTATGGAGAGGAAGACATATTGTAGGCCCCCAAAAGTGTAGTAGTGGTGGCTAGAATCAACCACATTTCACATGAGTACATGGTTAATAGAATTGTTAATTCTTCTTAATTACAAAAGAAACAAAGAAAAACAAAACAAAAATATATATTTTGTAGGCTTAATATTTTTCAACGATTTTGCAAAAATATTTAAACTATATGTATTATAATTTTAATTTTATTTAAATTCAAATTCAAATTGAAAGTAGTATTTTTTAAACTCAATGTATTTGTTACATTAATAATTTATTAAGATATACATAACATACAAACTCTATTACATTATATATTGATATTGGAATTTTATCTAGCAACAAATTATAATAGATTTTAAAATACAATGTGTTATACATATATTGGTGAAAGGTGAGTAAGAGCCCCACCTATATATATAAGGGGTAGAGTAAGAGATATGAGGTAAGGAAGAAATAGAGAGAATGATGAGGGAGATACAATGAGGGAGAAACTGCAGGGAAACATAAGGGGAGAGAGAGGGAGTGGGGATGTTATGGAGAGAGATATGGTGCTTAGGAAAGGGGAAATATAGGAATATAAGAGGGATACATAAGAAAAATCAGAGAAATGGATAGTGAGAGAGAAAAGGATGAAGAGTGGGGATTGGATGGAGGGAATGAGTTGGGGGGGAAGGAATAGAGAGAGAGAGAGAGAGAGGGAAATACAAGGAGAGTGGGAAAGATAAAGGGATATGGAAAGAGAGTTAGAGCAAGTGATGGGGGCAAGTTAAAGGAAGGAGAGAGTGAGTAATAGGGGCTAGGGAGAGAAAGGAGGGGCTTAGTGAAGGCGAGGGAGAGCTCAACATAAGAGAGGCACATAATGAAAGAGAAATAGATAAGGAGAGAGAGAAACAGATGAAGAGGAAAGGGATGGCGAGGGAGGAAGAGAGAGAGAGAGAGAGAGGGAAGAAGAGAATGTGTGCATTATATAATGCAAGAAAATTCTAAAACATATGTACATTAAATATAATGCATTCCCATTATTATGATGCATGTGTGTTAATATTACATAACGCCATTAGTAATGCACACAGGTTAATTTCAAAAATATTTGGGGGGAAACATTTTTCAATTATTTGATGGATGAGGTGGTCACTTTGGATTGAGGTACCTATTAATAAAAAAAAATCTTGGTTTGATCTACATAAATAAATAACACATCCATTTTTCCAACTTCCAGATTTTCAACCATGATTCTTTATGTGATCTATGTATTCATTGCTAATAAAACTTCACATATTTATGGAGATCTATAAGTAAGTTACACACAAAAAAATTTACTTAATATTTTTTATGTAATTTGTAATTTAGGTCTTTTCTTTTTCTATAAATTTTGATTCGTTGAATTATTTTGAAATTTGAAAAGAAGCCAAACAAAAACAAATGAAGACCTACAGATTATGGGAAAATTTTATGTATATGTTAAGACCCTCACAACATATGGACCTCATCATTTTAAGGTTTCACTATGTTTCTTAATTTGAAAAAAAAAAAATTATGGAAAAATAATAATTCATAGGACCTATTTGTTATTTACGATAATACAAATTTGTTTCAAAATATTCCATTATTTACATATCAAACTCAATTCTTAATGTAAAGTAATGCATTATGTTTTAGAGAAAAATAACATACCACTATTAGGGAAACACCATTTTTTAATGTTATACTTATTTTCTATAAATGAATTATGAGAAAGACAATTTCATTGTTTAGGTTTCATATATTTACATGGTATCCTAAAATTTTGTGTCAGTACCTCCAATATTTATTTTTTGTGATCATATTTCCATTTTTTCCACATTTCTATTGCAACTAATGTGTCATAGTTGGATTAAATTATTGTGCACGGACCCATAATTTCATGGAATTTTTTCAAAGTATTTTTTTATTTATGTTAAATGATTTTAAAATCTCATTAATTTATTTGTTTCAATTTTTTTTTTTTTTTTTTTTAACAAAGATGAGAAAATTTACTATTAAGTTTGTGCCTGCTCGTAACAAGATACTTGGGAAATTTTATATTATGTTCTAGTAGACAAGATCTTCTAGTAAGAGGGAGAGAGGAAATACAAATTTTACTTCAAACCTCCTACTATAATCATACAATATGAAAAAAGTACTATTACTGTATGCCATGAAGAATTGGATGCATAACAAAATGTACTTATATTGAGTATGCATAGCTTACAGAGGAGGATCAATGGACATCTTGTCCGAGGGGCCACCCATGACACTGTTAGTCATGCTTCGGTTTTCATCGAGAGTTCTCTGATACTTCAAGTCAACAAGATGGTGGCGAATCTAGTCCAATTTGACTTCCAACTGAGTAATCCTAGATTGATGTTACTGGACTTTCTCAGTCAGGAAGAGGATGTTGGTTGATTGTTGACTAAGTTGTTAGCGAAGGGCAGTAATATCTTCATGGATGTAAATAGGAGGGTGTAGGCAGCGATTGTAGGGGCTAGAATTGATGAAAGTTGAAGCAGACACATAATTATTTTCCATCATTCCTTTGTGAAAAAAATTGTGAGAAAAACACATGCCAGAAGGAGAAAGAGGATTGACACAATACCAGACTAGAAGATATTCGAAATCAATGATGACCACAGACCAACTTCAGAGATATCTCTGCTTGAAAGACCAAGATGGAGATTGTGGGGATAAATCAAAGCGACCATGCAATTGACCCCTTGCGCCTACTTGAGTTGTGGCTTTAACTATGTAATGAAACTAAGAACCCTTTTGGAAACCACTACTAATGAAATTAGAGCTTCCCAATTTATCTTCCGGAGAATACTAGGAATTAATGTATTGTTCAATGTTGAATATACTATTAGCTTCCAATAGGGGATAAGAAGCATAGATTGACAAAGAGCCCAAAAATTTTGAACTTGTTCTTATGAAAAGAAGAGGGTCATGGGAGATTCCAACACTCTAGAAGGAGAGTCTCAACACAATGAATGAAGGACTGAGGAATGCTCCAGACATAGAAAATACCATAGAGACACCAATATGTATCCCATCGAAGCAATTCTTCCAACATAAGCATGAAATGACCCTTCATGAATATTTCCCTCCATGCCGATAATCCCATGCTTCAGGAGATGACGCCATTTTAAGTTTCATAAATTCAACCCATCGATTTGCCATCAGTCATTGTACGAAGACAAAGACAAGAGAGAAGAGGAGTCCATAATTGAACATCTTCACATGACATGAATAAATGTTCCCATGGATTTCATTTACCCAGGATGCCACCTTAATTGATATAACCTGTGTGTGATGCCACCTGTTGATCATTGAACTATTCTCCAAAGGAGAAGGCATGGGAGGCTTATATCGCTCACCTTGGCGCAAAATTTATTTTGGTTTAAGCTGTCAATTATAATAGTATCGATGAGATTAGGAACATCTTTAGTAGATATCATGGGATCACTATCCAGCTTAAGGATCCATTAAGATTACATTGTCCTTCTTCCATTTGACATGAAAGATTAGCTTGTATATCAACTTCTTTATTTTGGCTATAGAGGATATGAAAATATACCTTGTGCGAGAGTGACTCCAGAGTGCAAATAATTCTAAAAAAGTTGTTGAATTGCGATAAGGGAATCCCCGAGAATGACTATGCAAGAGATGCCTTGATCTTTGGCCAACTAAAGGCCAAGGTAAAACCCATTATGTTTTGCCAGATTATTCATTTTTTTGACCTAAACCCCAAGTAAAATTTATTTCCTAATCTCCATCTAGATTAAAGACAATTCCTCCTTCTACAACCCCTTTATTTCTTTCTAACTTATAATGAATTAAAAGTAATTTTAGATAATACTTTATTACTCAAATTTTTTTATAGCCAAAATAATATATAAAGAAATGTTAATATTACTTATAACCACCTTGAAAATGATATCAATAAATTCATACTTTTTTTAATAATATTTAATTTTAATTTTATATATAAGATAAAATGTTTTTTAATTATTATTTATATATATATATATATATATATATATATATATATATATATATATATATATATATATATATATATATATATATAATTAAATTAATATTTTATAAGTAAATATTTAAAATCAAAACTAAAACCAAATCCAATCATATTAATTTAATATTTTGAAATAAAAGTAAAACCAAATAAAATCATATTAAAAAGTGAAATTTCAAAAATTAACAAAACAATTATTTAATTAAAAAACAATTTAATGCAGTGAATTTTAATAACTTTCCCAATATTTTGACCTCTGATTTTATTTTTACAAAACAAAGTATTACTAAGTAATAAAACTAATTTGAAACTGCGAAGAATTTTTCGCAAAGTAGAGAATTCATGCAAAGTTAAAACAATTTGACTTCTTCGCCGTACCAGGAATGCCGACAAACTTTGAGAGCTGGTGATGTCCCACTTTCATGGTGATAGACGTCGATGGGGTCTATAAATTTTCAGATTAATGTGGGAATATTACATCAGTACTTATTCGAAATGATTAAATTTGCAGATTAATGTGGGAAAACAAAAAAAAACTAAAGAAAATTTAAACAATAAAATCTAAATAATGTCGGCTTAAACAATAACTTACATAACCATATAAATAAACAATTTAATCCCTGATCAGGGTGCTCTAAGACCCAGGCCGCTGACCACTGCATTAGCCAAGCGGTGATAGACTTCCATGTGCATTAATTATGAAAGTTAAGCCATCCATAAAAATATTATGGAGACATGCGGAGGATATGGGAATGATCATAAATTTAGGAAGACAGCCTGTGTTGTCAGAGGCTTGGGGTAAAAGGCATTCTAGGGCTAGGTGCAAGAGTTGTAGTTTGGTTTGCAAAACAAACACTTCCTCTGTTAAAAACGGTGAATTGCGGTGGGTGGAGACTGGAGCTTCCATAATTTGCAGCAGTTTCGATCTAGTGTTGGGGTATGTTCTTCTTTATATCAATATTATGTCCTTTGTCATCAGTATTGATATGTATCAAGATAAGGAAGTATCTGATTGTAAAAATTGGCTCTTAATCAGTTGCTCTGTGTCCATACCTCTGGAGGATATTGAGCTTTGCTCTAGGGATCCTTGTAATGTAGGGCAGACTTATTACTTTTTCTTCTTTCCTGTGAAGTGGTATTTCTGTCTATTCATGAGTTATCAAGGTCACTTCGTAGGTTTCTGGCTGGTATATTTGGGTTTTAGAAGTGGAAGAAAGGATAATCATTCTTTTATGTGGGCCTCTAGGTTGGGGTCTATGTTTTGCTGTCATGCAACTTTTATTGATTCTCTTAGCAAGAGGCAGGATACTATACTTTGAATTGGCCATTTAAATGACATTTGGTCCTGTATTTTTATGAAAGACAGTGTCGATAGGAGGCAGAGTATTCTGCTATGGTTCTGTCTAGGTTTTACATTGTTTTTCCATCTGGGTTATATAGTAGTTCTCCTTCAAGGTTTTAAGATGAAACTTCACCTTTCTCATAAAATTGGTTCTGTTGTTCACTGCCTTTTTCTTATTGACCCAGCTCTGTGTCATTTCTGGGTTTGGCTTTATATCCATGCTATTTTCAGGGGTGATAAAATTTTTGGACTTCTGTATCTATTAAGTCAAGAGGAGCATCATAAGCATCCACAAGATGTTGTTGGTCAGAAGATAGGAAGATTAATTATTTACCTTTTTTCTTCTGTTATATAGTCTCTTATATTGTTAATCCAGAGTTAATTCACAAAATTACACAATTCAACACAATGATTAAGAGGCAAACGAGACAAACAGTGACTCAAATTAAAGAAAAAGGGAAACAGAAGATGATAAAACCTGAAGTTGAGACCAAAAAGAGAGGCAGGAAGACAAATCAAGCGCTCTTAGTGAATCTCTCATCAGTATACTCCCTTGGGAATTCATCTCAAGTCAGGAAGGTAATTCATGGTCGGGAAAGAGGAACTCAAAGCAATGAGGAAGATAATGAAGCATAAGTGGAAATTATGGACTTTATTTCTGAACCTGGGAATGCTAGAGGTCGTCTTTCACTATTCAATCAAACAGTCCATACTTATTGGATTATGAATTGTCTTCTAACTAAGGCTCTCTAGAGTCTTTATCCACGTAGCGAGAACCAAGAACCAAAAATGTTGGAAGTGCTTCAGGATATTGATATTCAGATTCAACATATCAAGGTGACTCAGTACCAAGCGACAGACCGTATTGGGAGAATTGAAGACCGTATTCGACAAATTGAGAAGCAAATTAAATAGATGCAACAAGCAGACATGCCAGGCTCTACGGCAAAGGACCCAACTCCAATTGAGTCATCAGATGGATAATATCTTAGTTTAATCTTTACTTTTATATGCATAATTTTTTTTCAGACATGGCTTTGGTTTTAAGTTTCTACTTTGTAAATGGTTTAAATAGTGAACTAGCTAATGCGGCAAGTAGAAGAATGAAATATTTTCAATTTTGGCTGGATTTTAATGCATTAAGGTGGCCAATAGACCTGGTTTCCTCCGGGCAGGTTGAGGTCACCAAATCACTATCTATTGTAACATGCTTCAAGAAGATAAATAGAAAATAGGAAGGTACTACCAAATTGACAAAAAAATAAATAAACAAACAATTTAAAATTTAAAATAAATTTAAACAATATAAATATAAAATATAAATAGGTTTAGGAACACTCAAGAAAATATATGGTAAATAAATAAAGATAAAAATAAACTAGACCTATAGTAAATAAACAAAACCTCTTTTTATACTTACTCTCGAGGTATGGTAAATAAATAAAACCTTTTTTTAATATTTACTCCATAAACCTCTATATTTACAAAATTCAAAAAAGAGGTTTTATTTAGGTGAATCCTATGGGCCAAATACCATGGGACAATACCATGTGCGAAATAAATAAATATAAAAGAGATATAAAGAGGTAAGGTAAATAAATAAAAATATATCAAATAGGATTAGAAATCAACATCTAATTATATATGAAGTCTATGGCCCAAATACCATGGACCAAATTATTATTAATAATATGCAAAAAAAAAACATTTTTAGCCCTAACATTAATATTAAATTATTATTATTATTATTAAATATAATATTCATATTAATATATTATAATATAAATATTATTAGATTAAATAACTTTAGATTAATAAAATATTAAATCTGTTATATTATAATATATATTAATATATCATCAATATATATATTAACTCTCGATATCTATGGGGGGGGAGATCAAAGACATATGATAGAGGTGGAGAAACAAGGGGAGTGACAAGGGAGATATGGAGATAAACTAAAGGAGGTGGGACAGGAGGAATGAAGAGAGAGAGAGAGGAGTGAGAGAGGTAGATAAGTGTAACAGAGGGAGGGAAACATAAAGATGGAGGTGGGAGAGAGAGAAGGACATAGGGAGGGAGAAGGAGAGAGGATTAGACGGTAAAGAGAGAGAGAAAGAGAAGGGATGAGGGAGAGGGAGGTAGGAGAGAAAGAGAGAGACATGAAGGATGAGAGGAGGAGGAGAGAGGGGGGGATAGAGATATGGATTTGGAGGGGGGGAAAGGGATGGAAGAAGAAATGCATAGAGTGAGAAGTTGAGAGAGAGGGAGTGGCAAGGGAGAGATGGAGAGAGAGTGTGTATGTTTAGGGGTGAGATAAAGAGACATATGAGTGATGGAGACAAGGGGGGAGAGAAGGAGAGAGAAGGAGAAATGGAGGGATATAGTAACATAGTTTGAGAGATAGATAGAGTGATGGGGGAAGAGAGAGGATTGAAGGGCGGAAAGATAGAAAGAGAGAGAGAGTGAGAGAGAGAGAGAGAGAGAGAGAGAGAGAACATAGAGGGAGACGGGAGATAAATGGAGGGAGAGGAATTGAGAGAGAGGAAGAGAGTGATGGGGGAAGAGAGTGATGGGGGAAGAGAGAGAGAGAGAGAGAGATGCGGGAAGAGAGAGGGAGGTTGGAGAGAAAGGGAGAGAGAGGAAGGAAAAGAGAGGGGACTTGAAAGAGAGGGGGGAAGAGGGAGGGATTAATATATGAAGTTGGAGGAGGAGAGAGGGAGGGATAGAGATATGGAGCTGGATGGGGAGAGAGGGAGGGAAGAAGAAAGACATAGAGAGTGAGTAGTGGAGAGAGAGAGGAGGATAAGGGAGATAAGGGAGAGGATATGGTAGATAGAGATGTATTTTAGAAGGAGATAGATAGCCAAGGAGAGGGAGAGGGGGAGAGAGGGGAGGAGGAGAGAGAGGGAGGTGGGAATAAAGAAATTCAGAGTGAAATTTGGAGAGAGAGAGAGGGGGGGGGGGGGAGAGAGGGGAGAGGAGTAGGTGCTAATAGATAGATAGATTGGAGAAAGAGATTGTATGTTTTGGGGTTTATATAGATATACAGGGGGAGATAGAGATATAGATGGAAGGTGAAGAGAAATAAAGGATAGATGGAGACAAGAAGGTAGGGACAAAGATATTGATAGATATGGAGTGAGAGAGCATGTGTGTTCTGCAGGGTGTGATAAAGAGACCAAGAAGGATAGATGGAGGATGGCAGGCATATATATATATAACATAATCATTCATTTCTTATAACATAAAATAGGTAGATTATATACCCATAATTAGGATAATATTCATACTCATTTAAATATAGCTAAATCAATCTACTTTTATAGTGTACTGCATCCTTAGGGGGTGAAGTGTCACCAAGTGGAAGCTCTTCCCCTCACCAAACCCTATCAAGACTATTGCAAACACAAAACTTTGATTGCATTCTTTTAGAGATATGTTTCAAAACATTCCAATCATACTTTTTGGTACTTACTTTTTCCAATAATAAAAATATCCCCAATCTCCAATCGATATTGGCCCCATGTTTTTAAAGGCCTTTGTAAATAGATTCATCACAAAATAATTGTATGAACAAGAGCATTTTTTTGGTAAGGGTAACATCACCATAGATATAACAGTATAATCTTGAATCTATGAACGACATAAGAAAACGACATGTTCACCCATCCTAATTAAGATATTCAACAACAAAATAATTTTCTTGATTATGGAACAAAGGAATCATTAATCCAAATGCATTCATGGAGAGTTTATTGGAAGATGATAAAATAGAAAGTTTTTCCAAAAGATTCACCAATTGTTTACAAATAGTTCTAAATTTTATTATAAATGATAATGAGAAACAAAGAAAGATGAATTTGAGAATTTCAAAGAGAAAATAAATACAAATAATTGGATCCATGATCATGTGATGAAATTTCCTAACATAAAAATTAATAAAACTATTTTCTAATAATATTAGAACTAGCAATTGCACCATATGTTGCAAAGGAAACACTGTAAAGCAGTAACATAGGAAATAGTAATATAGAAGAAAAAACCATAATCCCAGACAATTTTGGAAGTTTAATCAATTAGTCGAAGTTTTCTGGGTTATTTCCAGGGCCTGAAAACGGAAATATTTTATGTTGTTTTAAAGATGACAAAAATTGGAGAAAAGGAAAAATTAAATTGAAATAAAAAATGGAAAAAATCATTAGAATGTTTACCACAAAGCATGGTCACAGTTTTTGTACCACTATGCATGCAACAGAATTTGGGGCAGCGTGCCCTAGTGTGAAGAAGTCTCATTAATCAATTAGTCTCGGTATCACGTATTGATTCCTCTTTTGACACTGTAAGAGGGGATTCATATTTGTTCTATAGTTGAGTTTTCCTGTCATATTAAAAAAAACAAGTCTAAGATATGATTTGATGAAGTAGAAGGAGCTTATCAATGGTTTGCTTAACTATTGGAAACACATAAACTCAAATGGGGAAGGCAATTTTTTTTTATCATGACCAATTCAAATCAATCATTACTAAAAGAGCTTCAAACTTAGCTTATTCACTCACATTAATAGTTAGCAACAAGAATATCCAAAAATCTAAACCAAGAAACCCATTACAAGCCCACAAAAAATCATTTCTATGAGAATCTAAAGAACTGCACACTTGCAGGGCTGTAAACATGGGCTCCCATCATTATTAAAAAAAATGAAAACCAATGAACAGGAGGAGGTTTCATACACAGAGATATGACACTTCCTCATACATATTAGATATTATGGACAGGCCATTGTCAGGAAATAAAAATCCCTGCGAGCAATTCACATCAAAATCTACTACATGCAAGTGTCATTAATAAATGGATAACCAAACTGCTCCCTCGCTCCCTCCCTCCCTCAAACATGCTAAAGGGATTGTTGTCATGGGCTGGCTGGAGGTACTTCTCCATGAAGTTGGATCTACGTCTAGACAAGGTCATGGCAGCTCCACACAGCACACCACTTCTCGTGAAGAGCCACGCTCAATCTTGGATCACTGCTGTAGAATCACCTCAGAAGCAGAGAGCTTGTGTGGCACGATATGGCGATCATTTGGAGTATCAATTCATTTACCTTGACAAAGAAAAACGTCCCATGTAACGATAAGGAAGAGAGGTCTCTGCCTTTTCTTTGCTCTTTTGGCTTTGGCCTCGCTTCGCAAGCGCAGAGAATTGGTTGGGTATGTTAATAGAAACGGGATTGTTTTGGTTCTGCCTCATCTCAAAAGAGAAAAGAAACAGCTCGGTCTCTCAGAAGGGCTTCTTGTGTTATCAAGGCCCCACCCCCTTGCAAGAATTTGTCTTTGTTAAATGCCTGCTAATTACTCCAAATATCGATTCAATCTTCTTGACGAAGGATAAGGTCCTGAAACAAGGAAAAGAGGCATTCCTCTAACGGGAATGTTTTGGCTCTGACCTCGCTTTAAATGCACCGAGAATCGGCTGGGTTTGTAACAGGGAGATCAACTCTCAAAAAACCATATTTATTATCAGGGAACCACCCCCTGCCAGGTAATCTCTACCTCAACAGGTTTATATACAACAGGGACTCAATTGGGCTTCGTTTTGATGGGAATTTGGGCCCAGTACTTGATTTATCGTTATTCTGGGTGGATTCCTGAACGTATCAGACGTAAGGAAGATTGGGTTAAGCTCAGAGCCGTACCTAAGCAGGGGAATTGGTCTTTGTTTCATGCCCGGAGAAGCTGGAGAAGTAGGAAACCTTCAAAAACCTAAATTGGGAACCCCATGGGGGTAGGCAAATTTGTTATGGAACACGGTCTTTCCTGCACTTTCTGGATTCCAAAGGGCAGGCAGAGAAGAGAGGATTGGAATCAGGGGACTCGTACTTGGGATCCCGGGGGCAAGGGAAAGTCACTCAATTTGAAGGATCCTCAAACCAGGCTAGGGAATCTATCCAACTGAATTTGATGGACATAACTGCTCTCCAATCTGTCCAAATGAATTGATTGGAAGAACTGCTGTTCTCCACGTGAGCTTGGAATTGGTCAGTTGGAATTGATGCACCAGATGGATAACGCAAAAACTGCAGAACTCGGACTCCTCTGTGATAAAATTAATCAACTACGAAAAGAAATGAGGTACAATCAATCAGTCTCGAGCATAACAGCAGTTAAGGATATAATGGTTGAACATCAAACTGATCAGCCTTTAACAGCAGATTGAAAACCTCCATACAGTCTTGGATCATGGACCTACTGAATAAGCACAATCAAGCAGTGAACCGAACGAACCAGCACAATCAAGTGAAAGGCTTATAGTAGTAGAATTGCTCCCTACAACTAAAATCCATTGACTCTACCAATCAGAAAGAAGAAACCCACTCATTAGAGTTTACAAATGTTTATGTAAATGTTGTTTAATTTTGCAAGTATTTTTGGAGCTTTTATGCGTATAGGCATATAATGTAAACCCTTTCCATCATAGCAAGATGTTCCATGTTTTCATGAGTTTGAAACAAAGTCTCGCCCTGAAAATTTGAAGGCATGTAATGTAAATATCATTTCTACGGGTATCTACATAACAACCATTCAACGCAAGAGAAACTAATCTAAAAATTTTACCAAGAATAGTTCCACAAGTATGCACCCTACACTCCAAATATCACAAGGGTAGTTCCATCCAAGACCTGCTGAGAAACATCAATTGTAAATAAAACACAAAAGAACATATATTCGACAGGATGGAATTGACATTGATCCTTTCAATATGATGGCTAAACCATAGAAAATTCCTTCCAAGCTCACCCAAAATAACTTCAGGAGCTCGATAATGCCTTGTAGAGACCACTGAGGTGTGATCTTGATCTTCAAATGTGGTGCTTCCAAAATCAATTAACTTTATTGCACTTGACTTTGGCAACCTTTTAAAGTCATCTGGAGACCCCTTCACACCCTTTTGAATAACAATCATGCTATCAGAGTTTATTCCTTAACATAAAGGCATGTTGTTGAAATGTTAATCTTGATGATTGTGAAAACTAGAGGGCATAAAATATTAACAAAGATTGTGTTATTTGATTCTAGCTTTTCGCTGGAGACAAATTTACTGTAAAGCAGTATTATAAAATGATATTATTATGCCAACCATTGCAATCTCAATCGCAAACGACACACCCGCAACCTGCCTTGCAATCTGGAACCTTCACAGAATCGGAAGAAACAAAAAGTATATTTTCTGGCTTTAAATCCGTGTGAACGAGATTTAACTCATGCATATCTGCCACAGATCATTGGTAATATCAGGAGAAAAAATCTTGGATAATGTTATTAGTGCCCTTGTAAAATTTCAGTCCACCGTTATAAATTGTGAGATAACATGACCAACTAAGCAATCTAGTTAATGGCAGCAGACAATCATTCACTCTAACATTAAATTATATGTTTAAGCCCTCCCACTGCAAATGCAAAGAAGTATCGTTTCACACACATGTTACATTCCATCAGCTTGTTCTCCAACTCTCCCGTACAAGATCAATGGAAATGGGTCAGAATCATGGCGAGGAAATCATATAAGCTTAAATAAGTTTCAAAGACCCTTGCTTTTGCATCCATCAACAATCTTAAACACACTAACAACCATATATATAACAAAGCTTAGTCTTAGTTGCTAAGGAAAAAATGAATGGAGATATAAATTAATACGTCATACCGACTTGGCACCGCAGTGTGATTCCTAGGGTCAACGGTGCGGTTATCCGTACACAATTGTACGGGGCAGCAGATACATCTCAGGCAACCATTTCTAAGTTCTAAAAATGTCTAAATCAAGGAATCATCCTAGCATGTTACCCGACATGCCCATCTATTAATTCTGGCTTTAAATCCGTGTGAACGAGTTTTAACTCATGCATATCTGCCACAGATCATTGGTAATATCAGGAGAAAAAATCCTGGATAATGTTATTAGTGCCCTTGTAAAAGTTCAGTCCACCGTTATAAATTGTGAGATAACATGACCAACTAAGCAATCTAGTTAATGGCAGCAGACAATCATTCACTCTAACATTAAATTATATGTTTAAGCCCTCCCACTGCACATGCAAAGAAGTGCGAGTATCGTCTACACACATGCTACAGATTCCAACAGTTGTCTTCCAACCTCCCGTACAAGATCAATGGGAAATGGGCTGTAACTGTTTTGCGTAGGAAATCATATAAGCTTGGGCCAAGCTTCTCAAAGACCTGTTTTTGCATCCATCAACAATCTTAAACACACTAACAACCATATATACATAACAGAGCCTAGTCTTAGATGCTAAGGAAAAAAATGAATGGAGATATAAATTACTACATAATACTGACTATGCAAGTGTGATTCCGGTAGTCAAACCATTCGCGCATCTGCACACAACTGTATTGGGAAAGGGCATACATCTCAGGAAACCATTTCTAAGTTCTAAAAATGTCTAAATCAAGGAATCATCCGAGCATGTTACCCGACATGCCCATCTATTAAATTATGCAAGCAGAACTAAGTCAACAAAGTCAAGCATCAATAAAAAAAATTACTGTCATACCGTGTGCCATTTCTGTCATATTTGCCGACTTTACGAAGTACATCAACTTCTATCATTGCTGCCTCTCGGTACTTCTGTAATCCACGGACGATTTTTATGGCCACACGATCCTTTGATTTTCGATCCCAACATTCCAACACTTGACCAACATCCATTTTACCCATTTTATTGAGTATTTTGTCTGTAAAACAACAGTATATTTTAGCCAATTAGTAGAGTAGATAGGGTAAAAAGGCTATTTATAAACTAAGGTTTAATATTAACAGCAGAACCCTACTCTAGATCTAAAAGACTCCAAAAAGGAAAAAACCCATCACAACCAAAACGAGCCAACACCGTGATGTGCGTGTTCTTACATCGAGGGGTCAAATTCTCTCCAAGTTCGAACATGTAGTGGCCATCCTTGTTGTCGCTGCGCCATGGTGGTGAGCCAGTGCGGGAGTCCTCTTCTTTGGGCTTTATATTGGAAGAGATAGACCGACTATTGTCTGAACCCTGAGGCAGAGGGTTCTGCCCCGCCTATCAAAGGGGCGTTCTCCCCTTCATCTCTATTTTCGATACCAAAATATTTCCGAGTAAATACCAGAGTTGGCTGGACCTACACACAAACCCATTTCTTCATTTCCCAGAAGGATGCAAAACCCTTTAAACATATTTCATTAAAGCTTGAAGGTCAGGGTAGTGGAAACCCCGTGATCTAAATGCTAACAAGCGGATCTAGAAGAAAACCAGTTACAGATCAATATACTCGAAAATAGAAAACTAACCTGAAGCTGTAACGGAAGGACGTCCCACGATGACGTTAACTTGCGGCGCTTCCTGGGGTTTTCATCGAGCATATGAGGAGGCCGATGATATTTTGCAACACAAGCCATGGCTGCCGCACGCGTTCAGAATCCTTCGATGGCAACAACAGCCGAAGAAATTTAATCGAGAAAATAAGAAGATAGGGTTTCACAGGGTTAGAATTTCTAGGGTTTGCAGGTAGAGAATAAGAAGATACGGCTTCATAGGGCTGAAACAGATCTGCAGATATGGCCTTTACCTTTAAACTCTCACTGAGGAACCCTCACGGACATCTGATATTCCTTATGTTGTATAACTCATTAAAATAACAGAATTTAATCCTAGGGCTGAAATGGTTTGAATCGTTTAACATTCAAATCAAAGGTACATAATGGTATACATACTCATTTAGCAAAGTTGTTTTCAAATAAGAACGCTTTACAGCGTAATTATTAATAATGGAAGTTCATAATCATTAACAAAAGTTCACATATACTTATTGTATAAAATTAAAAAATCATAAAACCATTATTATAATTAAAAAATATATATATGTACATATTTTAAGAGTAGTTGAATCAAAATTTATAGATTAAAAGAGCCATGTAAACCATGAAGATGAATGAAGATGAATATTAAAAGAATAAAAAAAAAAAATAATACATATATTAATTTAATGAAATCATAAATGAAAACTAAACATTAATTGAATAAAATGCTTATAAAATAAATATAATATGCAAAAATTGTTAATGATATTGTAAACTAAAAACTTTGTATTCAGATAATTTAAAACATAAAGCTATAATATTTTAACAAAAATTTAGGAACAATTTATCATTATAAAAAGTTTAAATTTATACAAATTAATTTATGTATTTAAATGTAATGCATTACTAAATAAATATAATCTTAAGAATTTAAATGTAATGCATTACTAAATAAATATAATCTTAAGAATGTATTAATTTGTATGTGTTATTATTTAAATTTAATGTATTTATTCTATTAATAATATAATAAGCTATATAATATAAAAATTATATTAATTTATTTATATTATACGTTGATGAGTATTAATATTTTATAGGTTTAAGTTTTAAGGGAGATTTTAATTGGTGATTTAAAAAATGTGAAATCATGGAAGTCAAAATATTCAAAGTTCAATCCCCAGTTGTGAGCCGATCTATAGAGAAGAAGACAGATGGTAGGCCCCCAAAAGTGTAGTAGTAGTGGCTAGAATCAACCACATTTCACATGAGTACAAGGCTAATCGAATTGTTAAGGAGTTGTCTACCGAGGCTGCGTTTTGGCCCAGACGGGAGAAATCTGTTGGAATCCGGTCAACTAAATTTTAAAAAATTAGGTAGTTGCAGTGCTTGGAATCCATTTTTGATAGTGGAAATGGATTCAACACTATCAAAAACCCTTGGGGCACTCAAAATACTAATGTTTAACAACTGTAAACAAGATTCTGGGAAAATCTTTGCTGGATTTTCTGAAAATCATTACCGGATTCTGGGTCAAAACGTGGCCTTTTTAAACTACGTGAATTGTTAATTCTTCTTAATTACAAAAAAAACAAAGAAAAACAGAACAAAAATATATATTTTGTAGGCTTAATATTTTTCAATGATTTTGCAAAAAATATTTAAACTATATGTATTATAATTTTAATTTTATTTAAATTCAAATTGAAAGTAGTATTTTTTAAACTCAATGTATTTGTTACATAAATAATATATTAAGATATACATAACATACAAACTCTATTACATTATATATTGATATTGGTATTTTATCTATTTAATATATTTCAACAAATTGTAATAAATTTTAAAATCCAATATGTTATACATATATTGGTGAAAGGTGAGTAAGAGCCCCACCTATATATATATATATATATATATATATATATATATATATATATATATATATATATATATATATATATATATATATATATATATATATATATATATATATATAAGGGGTAGAGTAAGAGAGATGAGGGAAGGAAGAAATAGAGAGAATGATGAGGGAGATACAATGAGGGAGAAACTGCAGGGAAACATAAGGGGGGAGAGAGGGAGTGAGGATGTTATGGAGAGATATATGGTGCTTAGAAAAGGGGAAAGATAGGAATATAGGAGGGATACATAAGAATATTTAGAGAAATGGATAGTGAGAGAGAGAAAAGGATGAAGAGTGGGGATTGGATGGAGGGAATGAGTTGGGGGGGAAGGAATAGAGAGAGAGAGAGAGAGGAGGGAAATACAAGGAGAGTGAGAGAGATAAAGGGATATGGAAAGAGAGGTAGAGCAAGTGATGGGGGCAAGTTAAAGAAAGGAGAGAGTGAGTAATAGGGGATAGGGAGAGAAACTTGTGCTTTAGTGAAGGGGAGAGAGAGCTCAACATATGAGAGGCACATAATGAAAGAGAAATAGATAAGGAGAGAGAGAAACAGATGAAGAGGAAAGGGATGGCGAGGGAGGAAGAGAGAAAGAGAGAAAGGGAAGAAGAGAATGTGTGCATTATATAATGCAAGAAAATTCTAAAACATATGTACATTAAATATAATGCATTCCCATTATTATGATGCATGTGTGTTAATATCACATAACACCATTAGTAATGCACACAGGTTCATTTCAAAAATATTTGGGGGGGCACATTTTTCAATTATTTGATGGATGAGGTGGTCACTTTGGATTGAGGTTCATATTAATAAAAAAACATCTTGGTTTGATCTACATAAATAAATAACACATCAATTTTTCCAACTTCCACATTTTCAACCATGATTCTTTATTTGATCTATGTATTCATTGCTAATGAAACTTCACATATTTATGGAGATCTATAAGTAAATTACACACACAAAAATTACTTATTATTTTTTTATGTAATTTAGGTCTTTTATTTTTCTATAACTTTTGATTCGTTGAATTATTTTGAAATTTGAAAAGAAGCCAAACCAAAACAGATGAAGATCTATAGATTATGGGAAAATTTTATGTATATGTTAAGGCCCTCGCAACATATGGACCTCATCATTTTAAGGTTCACTATGTTTCTTAATTAAAAAAAAATAAAAATTTGTGGAAAAATAATAATTCATAGGACCTATTTGTTATTTACAATAATACAAATTTGTTTCAAAATATTCCATTATTTACATATCATACTCAATTCTTAATGTAAAGTAATGCATTATGTTTTAGAGAAAAATAACATACCACTATTAGGGAAACAACCATTTTTTAAAGTTATACTTATTTTCTATAAATGAATTATGAAAAAGACAATTTGATTGTTTAGGTTTCATATTTTTACATGGTATCCTAAAATGTTGTGTTAGTACCTCCAATAATTAATTTTTGTGATCATATTTCCATTTTTTCCACATTTATATTGCAACTAATGTGTCATAGTTGGATAAAATTATTTTGCACGGACCCATAATTTCATGGAATTTTTAAAAATAATTTTCTATGTATGTTAAATGTTTTTAAAATATCATTAATTTATTTGTTTCAATTTTTTTTTTTTTTTTTTTGACAAAGATGAGAAAATTTACTATTCAGTTTGTGCTTGCTCATAGCAAGATACTTGGGAAATTTTATATTATGTTCTAGTAGACAAGATCTTCTAGTAAGAGTGAGAGAGGACATACAAATTCTACTTCAAACCTCCTACTATAATCATACAAAATGCAAAAACTACTATTACTATATGCCATAAACAATTGGATGCATAACAAAATGCACTTATATTGAGCATGCAGAGCTTACAGAGGAGGATCAATGGACATCTTGTCCGAGGGGCCACCCATGACACTGTTGGTCATGCTTCGGTTTTCATCGAGAGTTCTCTGATACTTCAAGTCAACAAGATGGTGGCGAATCTAGTCCAATTTGACTTCCAACTGAGTAATCCTAGATTGATGTTACTCGATTTTCTCAGTCAGGAAGAGGATGTTGGTTTATTGTTGACTAAGTTGTTAGCGAAGGGTAGTAATATCTTCATGGATGTAAATAGGAGGGTGCAGGAAGTGATTGCAAGGGCCAGAATTGATGAAAGTTGAAGCAGACACATAATTATTTTCCAACGTGCCTTTGTGAACAAAGGTGCAAGAGAAACACATGCCAGAAGGAGAAAGAGGATCGACACAATACCAAACTAGAAGATATTTGAAAGCGATGATGACCACAAACCAACTTAAGATATATCTCTGCTTGAAAGACCAAGATGGAGATTGTGGGGATAAATCAAAGGGACCATGCAATTGACCCCATGCGCTTACTTGAGTTGTGGCTTTAACAGTGAAGCGAAACTGAGAATCCTTTTGGAAACCACTACTAATGAAATTAGAGCTTCCCAATTTATCTTCCAGAGAATACTAGGAATTAATGTATTGTTCAATGTCAGATATACTATTGGCTTCCAATAGGGGATAGGAAACATAGATTGACAAAGAGCCCACAATTTTTGAACTTGTTCTTATCAAAAGAAGAGGGTCATGGGAAATTCCAACGCTCTAGAAGGAGAGTCTCAACACAATGAATGAAGGGCTGAAGAATGCTCCTGACATAGAAAATACCATAGAGACACCAATATGTATCCCTTCGAAGCAATTCTTCCGACATAAGCACGAAATCACCCTTCATGAATATTTTCTTCAATGCATAGAATCCCATGCTTAATTAATATAACATGTGTGTGATGCCACATGTTGATCATTGAACTATTCTCCAAAGGGGAAGGCATGGGAGGCTTATATCGCTCACCTTGGCACAAAATTTATTTTGGTTTAAGCCCTCAATTATAATAGTAGAAATTAGATTAGGAACATATTTAGTAGATATCATGGGATCACTATCCAGCTTAAGGATCCATTAATATTACATTGTCCTTCTTCTAGTTGACATGAAAGATTAGCTTGTATATCAACTTATTTATTTTGGCTATAGAGGATATGAAAATATACCTTGTGCAAGAGTGACTCTAGAGTGCAAATATTTCTAAAAAATGTGTTGAATTGTCATAAGGGAATCGCCAAGAATGACTATGCAAGAGATGTCTTGATCTTTGGCCAACTAAAGACCAAGGTAAAACCCATTATGTTTTTCCAGATTATTCATTTTTTTGACCTAAACCCCAAGTAAACTTTATTTCCTAATCTCCATCTAGATTAAAGACAATCCCTCCTTCTACAACCCCTTTACTTCTTTCTAACTTATAATCAATTAAAACTAATTTTAGATAATACTTTAATACTCAAAAATTTTTATAGTCAAAATAATATATAAAGAAATGTTAATATTACTTATAACCATATTGAAAATGATATCAATAAATTCATAAATGTTTTAATAATATTTAATTTTAATTTTATATATAAGGTAAAATATTTTTTTAATTATTATTTATTTAAATCTATTATATATATATAGTAAATATTTAAAATAAAAATAAAACCAAATCAAATCATATTAATTTAATATTTCAAAACTAAATTTTGAAATAAAACTAAAACCAAATAAAATCACATTAAAAAGTGAAATTTCAAAAATTAACAAAACAATTATTTAATTAAAAAACAATTTAATGCAGTGAATTTTAATAACTTTCCCAATATTTTTACCTCTGATTTTATTTTTACAAAACAAATTATTACTACGTAATAAAACTAATTTGAACCTACGAAGTATTTTTCGAAAAGTAAAGAATTCATGCAAAGTTAAAACAATTTGACTTCTACGCCGTACCAGGAATGCCGACAAACTTCGAGAGCTGGTGATGTCCCACTTTCATTGTGATAGACGTCGATGGGGTCTCTTTTGCATAGCATCTTGGGCAAAAGGTTATATTCCCTGAAAAGAAGTTAACCATAGTTTACGGGGTGTTGGATAGTTGGTAAGGGAAGCACCATAGTTTACGGGGTGTTGGATAGTTGGTAATTGGTTTCACTGCAAGTAGCAATTAAGGGTATTTTTGAGATATTTGTTTAAGACAAAAGAAAGTAAATGGGAAAAATAAAATAGTTAAAATTGAATAGAATTAAATTCACTCATTTTCTAAGTTTTATTTATTTTTTAAGTTGAAGTCTAGTATAAGCAACCATCATGTGTAAACAGTTAATTCAGTTATGTCAGTTCCACTTGGTTAGCTTTTCTATTTGAAGCTTTTTCTACATGCCTTTATTATCATTAGTGTAGGGTTAGAACTCTAGGACAATTAGGGTGCTTACGACCATGGCGAGAAAAGTCATAAAAATCTGGGGCCACAGAGAGGTCGGTTGGTGCTAATTAGTTTTTTGGTTCAAGAATAACAATCTTTCCTCGAGTGTGTTCTATGACCCTGATGGTTCGAGTGGAAGGTGGCTCATGTGCCTACCTGAAAGCCAAAGGAGAGAGGATGCATATGCTCCCCACATAGCCAAGATCACATCCAGTTGAAGTAGCACTAGGACCGATGGCTAAGACTAAGGCGGAGGCATCAAAGCTAGCATCATCAGAGGCGTAGGAGCGAGCATCTTAACTAGATCCATAGACAAACATCTTCAAGCACCTACATGCTCAAAACATCAATAGTCATCAATTGCTCAAAACATTAGTAGTTTGTGATCCTCCCATAGACAACAACAACATGCAGACACCATAGCTGGAGCATGCAGATACCACTTGGCACTTATGACTTTGGTCTTTTTCTATCTTCTGTAGGTGAAGAATCCACGACTAAAATGAAAGAGGAATTTTAACAATAGGTTGTAACATACCTTTGAGATATATGGAAGAACACATTCACTTAGGATGACAAGTGCATGATTGGAGAGGACCCTGATCTCTGCTAGATTTAGAGAAACATCTTTTTTTTTTTTAAATCATGGAAAATTGGTAACTTGCCAAAGTGATATGGGCCAGGCCTGGGATCAAGTAGGTAATAATCTTATATCGCTACTTTTCAGGATGTCATCTCTTTTTTAAAGAAATTTTATACCGAGTCTTAGTGTTTGGAAATACTTTACAAAATCTGCAGTTGAAACAATTGAATCTCTTCCTTTAAAATGGTAAACTCGTTTCACCTTTACCTTAACCTCTAACTATTCTTCTGTCTGATTTAAGAGTCTTGGATAAAAGTTGTACATCTGGTTGAACAAGACATTGATCCATGCCAATCAATTGATCCATGCCAATCAAGTAAACCAAGTAGCCAATTATGTGGTCATGCAATCACATGAAGCACCTCAGTGACACATTCGAAGTTTGCAGAGATCCATGCCAATCAAGTAAACCAAGTAGCCAATTATGTGGTTATGTAATCACATGAAGCACCTCTGTGACACAGTCGAAGTTCGCAGACTCCATAAGGTAGTATGCCAAGCTTTTAAAAGAAACACATACTCGAGAGTTCTTATTTTATTATTTTTATTATTATCATATTTTCTAAAGGTAGTTTCAATTTTTATCATATGATTTTGATTTTTGAAAATATTTATTTAAAAATAATATTGTATTTTTGACCTGAACTCATATAGGACATTGGACATATGGATATGTTCTCTAGGTTCGAGCATAGTTTGACAAGGCATTAAGAAGGATTGAAAGAGCAGTAAGAAAGAAACTTCAATGGATTATTTCTTCATTTGCTTCGTAGGGCTACAACTGTGATCAATGTCTGTTCAATGGTCCCATGAATGCGGTATTGAAATCAGTATTACATAACACTGTATTACCATGCAGAGATGACTCTACGGCTGATTCGATTGGATTCCAGTTTGAGATTAACAATTTGCGTTTACATTTCTTTGGTAGGGACATTCTACCTCATAGCTTCCCTTTTTATTATATGCAGATTGACATGCGTGCATTAGTTGTTGTTACTGATGGATTTCACACAAAAGTGACATTGATCTAAGTCTATTGAGTTATTTTTATCAAGTTAAAAATAGGGGCCGAGTGACTTTAGATTTTACAAAGATTACGCCATTTTGTGTCATGCATTTTTTTTAAAATCAATGCCCATGTATGCAATTTCAAGGACTACCATAACTCTCACATAATTCTTTAAAGGGTGCTAGTTGGTTCGATTCCACTCTATCCTGATATGAATTAATTAATGATATTGTAGTTTATTTTTAATATTGATTTATTTCAATGGTGGGACATTTTTCTAGATTCATTATTTTATATTGCCTTTCAAAAGAAAAGTGATATTATTTTTTAATGTAATTTTTTATTGTCTCCGGAGACAATAATTAGGATCAAAGACATTGTCTTTTAAAAGACAATATGTCTTTAATCCCAACTATTGTCTCTAGAGAGACAAAAATGAAACTGTATGTGGAGAGACAGAAATAGAATTATAAAAAATGCTTGTGTTATATATTGTATTTATAGAGATTCTTGTCTTATATATTGTCTTTATAAAGACAATAGTTTAACAGAAATTAATTTTAGACATTGTTGGAAAACAATATTTAACACAATACGTAATTTTTCTTTTTTAACTTTTTTCTTTTTTAATCAAGTTAAGATAATTTACCCAAAATTGTTTTAAATATTAACTTAAAACCCGGTAATGAGTTAAGAAATACCAAAACCAGTTGTTTTTAAGATATATGTCAATTTTGCTTTTGGAAAATTTTAATTAAAATTTGGTGTAAAACCATTTTTATTCGGATCATATTTTTATGGGTTTAAAATCTATTTTTCAGAATTCATGATTTTGAAATTTTCTGCGGATATTTAAATGATATAAAAAGATTCAATTTTTTTAAAATTCACTATGATTTCAACATATTCCTAAAATAAATATCCAAAAACCTCTAACATGTAAAACAGTTAACCTAGGTCCATTTTTTAAACATCAAAATGAAGGGATCCAAAAATGATATATTCCAAAATTTCTTTCCATTCTTTCAATCCCGGCAAAACCGGAACGACTTGTGTTCAACAAAATAATCATCATCATAATACTCATATATGTCATGATCATAATCACCAAGATCATCTGTGCACAATGTCGTCGATTGGGGCAAAGCTGGCCTGCTTTTCAAGTCGTGCCATACAGAAGTCCGAAATCTCCTCAAAGATATCAAAGTTTCGACACCTTTCAGCCCCTCTAATTTAATATTATTACACCCTCTTATGTCCAGCTCTTCAAGTTTTGCAAGACCACATAGCCCTCTTATTGCATCCAATGCACGACAACACCTTAAATCCAGATTTATTAGTGTTGTTGGCAATGCTCCAATCTCCACCAATTTCTTACAACCCTTTAACCTGAGAATTTGAAGGTTGGGACATATACCTTTAGAAAAGGATACCTCCGTTATTTCTGTGCAGCACAACTCCAACTCCTTGAACTCCATCATGACTGTATCAATGGGAGAATCGAATTTACTCTCCATTTTTTTAATTCTCTGCGTACTAGTGAACAATGATTCTGTTTCTCCTTTAACCCTTTGGAATGGTAGTTGCCGGAGAGGACTTCTGGTGACCTTTAATAATTCAAGGCTCTTCATGTTCATGAGATCTGGTGGTAAGTATTGTATTCCACACTCCGTTATTTTCAACCTTGTCAACTGACTCAACATGCAAACTGAATCTGGCAAACATTTCAATTGCGGGCATCCATGGAGCCACAATTCCTTCAATCCAGTTAGGTTTCCGATCAAAGATGGCAGCGCTGCCAACAAAGGGCTTCCTAACATCAGAAGTTCCAAATTGCTCAGGCATACAATACTACTAGGTAAAGCTTTGATGTTTGTACGGAACAAATTTAACTTTTTCAAAGACTGTTGGCTTCCAACCTGGGAAGGCAATAACTCCATTAGGAGGCAACCTGATAGATCTAAACATTCAAGAGTGGTGATATCTCCAAGTGTGGAAAGAGTCAAATTCAAACAATCACTCAGATGTAGATGTCTAAGTTGCAATAGATTTCCCTGAAAACTTGGAAGTATTTCCAGACTCTTACACCGAGAAAGATTGATGTATTGAAGATTTTTTAAATTTCCAAAGGAACTTGGAAGCATCTTCAAACTTCTGCACAATGTCAGATTCATGGTTTGGAGATTTCTTAGATTTTGGAAGGAATCTGGAAGCATCTTCAAACGTCCGCAGAGTGTGAGATTGATATGTTGGAGAGTTGTTAGATTCCCAAAAGAATTTGGAAGCATCTCCAAATTGCTGCACTTAGAAAGATTGGCGTGTTGGAGATTTATCAGATTCCCAAAGGAATTTGGGAGTCTTTTCAAACATCTACAGTCTGTCAGATTGATGTGTTGAAGATTTGTTAGATTCCCAAAAGAATCTGGAAGCATTTCCAAACTGCTGCACTTAGAAAGATGGACGTATTCGAGCTTTTTTAGATTCCCAAAGAAATTTGGAAGAAACTGCAATTTTTGGCACCCTATGAGGGTTAGATATGTCAAGGAGCTGAGATAACAAAATTCTTCTGGTAGCATTGCTAGATCTGGGTATGTCAACAATCGCTGGCAATTCAGTACAATCTTTTCTAGGTGCTTCAGCGACCTTAATGACTTTGGAAACTCGGAAAGTGGCGCTTCAATATTTAATTCTCGCAACTGGACAGGTGCCTGCAATGTTATGCACGTTTCGATTATATGAGAAATACAAAACGAGTAGTCTTTAGTGCGATTTTTTAAAGGTTTTTACGGTGATTTTTTACAGTGTAATTTCTCTAAATTTTAGCAGGAATTTATTGAAAAGAGAAGTTTGATTGCTAACTTTGCACAATCCAAGTGCCTTAGAGGTTTTTGAAGGAATCCATATATAGAGTCAAAAAAACCAGTTTGAATAACAAAAACCAAGATTTTACTTCAAAAATTTTCACCAGATTCCGGCATCTGAAACTTCAAAAAGCTAAAAAAAACAACTCCAATACAAGGATAAGAGGATTCTCGTTCAGCAAATTGCTGCATCTATATCTACGTACCTCAGATCGAGATTGCCACAATGTTTTCAATTCCGAACCGAACACTTCTAAAACTCTTAAATCGCGCAGTGGAATCCAAGAAGGCATTGATGAGTAGATCGAAGCATTCCAACGGAGCCATATGAGTTTTGGTGACCGCATAGAAGTCAGGATGCTTTCAAAGTCGCCTTCAGCTTCAAGAAGTTGCAATTTCCTAATTCCGCACACCTCTTGACTGGAACTTGTATTCGACGGCAATTCTAATTCTGAATGGAACACTTCCTCTTCCTCCTCCCCATCCCCAATAAAGGTGTACCAAGGAGCCATCACAAATCCGCGCACTTCTGTTATCACCTGTTTGTGCTTTGAAAAGAATAAACTATTATTAACATATTGTGTGGCTCACTGCTTTGAATAAAAAATAACTGAAGTTCTTTACACATTCAAAGGTTAGGATGACAGGTCAAACACTTACAGAGGATGATTGTTGTAACAACTCATGAAGATGATGAAGATTCTTTATGGGTCGCCAAAGACGACGCGGCAAGAATTCTGGACAATCCGCAATAGCTCTTCCCAAATCGATGAGGTGATGATGCATTTTTATTATATTTTCATCGTCCAACTCGACAAGACACTTGTCGAGCAGGTTTTGAAACCCTACCAAACCCTTCCATCCTGAACCCCTCCATATTCTTACCCATGTATCCTTGTCTTTTCCTATCGAAAAACAAGCGATATCTAAAAATATTTGCCTTTCCTCGTGATTGAGAGAGTCGTAACTAATTTTAAGGCTTTTTTGTATCTCTGTAGGTAATGTTTGGTGAAGTCCATTCAGTTGCTCTTCCCAGTAAAGCTTGTCCTGTCCACAAACAAGCGCCCCAAATACTTTCAGCGATAGAGGCAAACCATGGCATGCCTTTAAAAACCCATATACAAGATTTTCAAAACCTGGTAGTGGGTATGGCTGGAAAAAGGCATGCAAGCAAAAAAGCTCTTGGGAGTGTGCTATATTGAGGCCTGGTAACTGATAAATTGACGACTCTGCAATTCCTGCACTTCTAAGGATATGCTTGTCCCTAGACGTAACCAAAATCAAGCTCTTGGGGTGAAGGACATGCTTAATTGGCAAGAAAGGATCCAGTTGATTCACATGATCTACATCATCTAATATTATGAGTGCCTCGCAAGCTGAGAGATTCTTTTTAAGTATCTCCACACCTTCTTCCCACCTCCCAATTTTGATATCTTTATCCTTCAAATCCTTAATAAGTTTGCTCTGTAAATTATTTAGAGACATTCTATTTGCATTTTCCCTCACATCAAATAGAAAGCAGGATCTTTCATAATCTGACCTTTTACGATTGAAAAGTTCTTTGGCCAGCGTCGTCTTTCCAATTCCACCGATGCCCACAATCCCCACAACCTTGACCTCCACATGGTCGTCCTGATGCAGTCGCAGTGCACCTTCAAAATCTTGAAATTTTTCCTCTAAACCAGTTGGATATTTTGCCACATCCAATGGCATCTTAACATTTTTCAACACGGCCTGCACAACCTTTTCCAACAGCTCCTCTTCGTGCTCCTCCAACGCTCCCTCTTCGCCCTCATCCCTGAATTTTAATTAAGACAGTAAAGTAAGTAATGACAAAAACATACTTGAGATGTGATGTATGCTTCAATGCAACAAATTTAGAACTAATATGGATCGAGACAGTGGGATATCCTCACCCATTACCCTCCTGCAGTTCAAAGCCGGTTATATTCGCAACATGATGAAGGGCGTTTCGCCAAGTCTGGACAGTCTCCAAGTCGTACCGCCGCTTCTCTTCGTGGATACGTAGGGCTTTAGCGTACGGTCCATCTTTATCTTTGCCCGTCCACCGGACCTCAGAAGGCCTCACTTTATAGAAGACGGGAAAAATAATTGCTTTGGACTCCACCATGAGAACCAACTCATCCAGGCACCACTTGGATTCGGCATAGGTCGGAGACAAGATGGCTATATGGACAGAGGCTACTCGAATAGCAGCTTCTATCTGAGACGTAATATTGTGTCCAGCCTGCAGTTCGGGCTTGTCCAGGAAGACTTGCAATCCATGGGAAATGAGGCGACGGTACAGAGTGCTGGCGAAGGTGCTTTTCACATCAGGCCCACGATGGTTGATGAAAACGTGGTAATGGTGATAAGAAGTGGATGCAGAAAAAGGGGGCGGGGGCGTGAAGGAAGAAGCAGCGGCAGCGTTTTGACACTGGGAGGTTAGTTGATCTGCCATGGGAATTGGATTTGGAATTTGATGGGTAGAACTAAGGATCAGAATGACATAAATGCGCACAGGCAGCCAGTATCTATGGTCCATGTCTTTATCGATAACAGACAAAGCCGAGATTGATAGATGGTGGACCTTGGAGTGACACCATGTTATTCCGAGGAAGTTGCATCACGTATCTATAGTCCATGTCTTTATCGATAACAGACAAAGCCGAGATTGGTAGATGGTGGACCTTGCAGTGACAACATGTTATTACGAGGAAGTTGCATCACGCATCTATAGTCAAGTCATTATCGATAATAGACAAAACCGATGCACTGTTCTAACTGAACTTGAAACAAAAGAAAATTTGTATATTGTCTTAAATAATTAAATTGTTTTTATAAATTAGTTTTTAAAGAATTAAATTTACTGGTGTTTTAAAAAATTGTTTCTATAAAGATAATATATAACAGAAATATTATTGCTTTTAGGAGACAATTTCAGTTCTCTTTCTCGAGACAATTTCCTTTGTCATATTGTTTTAAATATACAATTTCCTTTGTCATATTGTCTTAAATATTGTCTTTGAGCGGGTGTCTCAAATTATTATCATCTTAAAAAATTGTCCCTAAACACAATACATAACACCAACATTATTGTCTCTTAGGAGACAATTTCTTGTCTCCCTAGAGACAATAGTTGAGATTAATGACATTTTGTCTCACTAGAGACAATAAAAATATATATTTAAAGACAATACAATACAACTTTTTCTCTTTAAAGACTATAAAAAATGAATCCAAAAAAATATCTTACCATTGAAATAAATCAATATAAAAGGTATTTAATTAAAAATAAACTACAATATCATTCATTAACTCATGTTAGGGCACAGTGGAATCAAACCTCCAACCTTCTTCTTATAAGGCAGGTGCTCTTTCATTGAGCTAACACCCTTTTAAAAAAAATTAGAATTATAGCGGTCCTAAAATTACATATATATGCTAAAATAAAACCATATATCCACAAACTTCAAATCTCAAAATGCATTACCCTTTCATCTTATCTGTCGGACAAAAATAATCCAAACTTCAACTTATAAGACGGAATAGTAATTGCCTATAAAAGTAATCGGTAAATCAAAAAGTAGTTTGACGAGAAAAGCTTTAAGCAAATGCAAACTCGAAGGGAACCGTTTCATGATTAAGTTGAAACGAGTATGAGTAAATCACGTAAATTGTTAAACAAACGTAGGGAAATCGTCAAGCAAATGGTGAATAATCTATTCATTCCGCATTCCAAGATTTAGTTGAAACCGTTGAGTCGGTTTACTATAGATTCCAGTTTGGCCATCCATATGATGGATGTGACTTTGGAGTCTAGTTGATCGAGATTTTAGGTAATCTAAATATTTTTATTATACTTTTTCTATTTATTAAAAACTGAATAACATTTAAGCAAAACAATTTTCTAGTTTCCACGTTTTCCAATCTTCAGTGGACACGTTGCCGTGTGAAAATGCACCCACTTCCAAGTTCTGTTTTCCAATCTTCAGTGGACACGTTGCCACCGTGAAAATGCACTCACTTCCAAGTTCTGACACCACCGTGAAAATGCTCCCACTTCCAAGTTCTGATACCAAGATTAAGTTTGAACGGTACTTTATGACGACAAGTTGTATATATCTATAACCACATATATGACCAGGACTCAATACTTACACTACCATTTACAAAGACATGTTAATAGAGGTCGAGATTATGATGAGAAGTTGTTTGGATTTTGGAGGAAAAAAAAAGTAATTAACAAGAATTCTATAAGGTGCTCAAAAGTCTAAACTAATTGAATTGTAGATTTAGATGGACAATAAGGGGTGCAAAGGCATGCTAATAGAAGTGAAGATTATGATGAGGAGTTGTTTGGACTAGGAAGAAAAAAAAATAATTAACACATTGTAATTGAGAGACGTTCCAAAAATATCAACAGAGCTGATGGGTGGAAATTAAGTAAGAGTCCACCCCTCTCAAGGTGATTCATTCCACCTGGGCTGCTTTCCTTTGTCTTTTATTTTCTTCCCCCTTTTATTTTTCCTCCTCCTTTTGTATATGTGGTTTGTTTTCTTTTGGTTTTTGTTTTTATGCATCTTCCTCTTGCTAGATATTATCCCTGGTTCTATTGTTTTTTAACTCTTATATATATATATATAGTGATATTCCCCCTCCCCCTTTCAGCTCTTTAGAATTATTAGATTTATTCTATATTATTATTTATTATTCATAAGCTCCCCCTTCTCCTTATTATGATGCTTTATTATTTATTAACCCCCCTTTTTATTAATTTCTCTTAATAAATTCATTATTTTAGTATTATCCCCCATACTAGTATTTACCCCTTCACCTTATTTCCTTTTTATATATTATTCATTAACCAGTCATTTGTATTCCTTTCACTAGTATTTACCCCTTCCCCTTATTTCTTTTATAATTTTATAATTTAATCAATATCATTATTTTATTTGTTACCCCTTTCCCCTCTGTATAATATTTTAAAATAATCAATAATATTTGAAATAGATTAAAAAAATATTTTTAAATTTTCAACTAATTAACTAATTAACGACTAGTTTGAACAACTATTACACGGCAATGACGCATCCTTACTATTTATTCAATGAGATTGATTTCCTTCTTCACCTTGTCTTGAGGATGAACCACATGAGATGGTTCTAAGCATCGACAAAATCCTAATGATGTGATTAATCCGAAAGACATTTATCTACATTATGGATCACAAAAGTCTTAGATCTAAGTTGGAATGTCCTCTAATAATTATAAAATAATCAATAATCTATAAAAAAATATAATATAATTAAATAAATAATAAGTCAAGAGAATAATAAAAATAATAAATAAAATAGTAAACAATAACTCCAGCTCTAAATAAAATAGTAAATAATAAAAGTGACTCCTAAAGAGTAAATAAATAAGTGAAGTTAAGAGTTAATTAACAAAAGTAAAAAATTAAATAAATTAAGAAAGACTTAAACAAGGAAACTATAAAAATAAGTAAAGTTAACAAAAAGTATGTTAAACTAAAATAAACACTAAATTAAGTAAAACTTAAAATAAATAAATAAAAGTTGCATGTTGACATAGTGAATGTGTGCATGTGGTCCAAATTCTATCATTTGGTCTATTTAATGGACATTGAGGAAGATTCATGGATCATTTTTTCATCCATTCTCTTGAGAGAAAGGTATTGTGAGGCAAAGGCTTCCCTAGTAGTTGTATGTTGATTGAGGGCTTGGTGGTGGCCATCTATGGAAGGATTACATACAGTTGAGCCTATGGTTGGGTGGAGTTGTCCCCGAAAGTTTGTTGCGGTTAACATGATTCAAATAGCTTTCGACTTCGGAGTTGCAAACAAGGAATATTGTTGTTACAGTTAAGGCGTCTTTGCCTGTGTTTCTGCAATTTCTATGCTGATTAGTTAAAAAGTTATTGGTGTTGATTATTAATTGCATATTTGATATAACTAACTACATGTTAAATTCGAGGTTGTTACATATGGTATCAGAGCGAGTTTCGACTTTATGTGACCTCTAGGTAAAATTTAAACTTAATTTTGATTGTGATGATGAGCAAAGGGCTCGTGTTTGGATACTCTAATGATTATAAATTTAATATAATAATTTTCTTTATTATTAAAGATACATTTGAGATTTTTTTTTTGCATGTAATTATATACATGCTTGAATCTAGGATTAGAGTTTTAAATTAAAAGAAATTTTGCATGCACATTTCTTTTAAATAACATATATATATATATATATATGTGTGTGTGTGTGTGTGTATTCTTACCAAACTTGAACTGCCAACCTTTAAAAGAATTATAAATTAAAAGAATTTTTTTTACATGCATCCAAACTTCGGCTTATTATGGTTTTGCATGCACCCAGACATTGGTATTATAAATTATTTAATTCTTTTAAATAATAGCTAAAAGCCACGCACTCTACCAACTGCACTATTTGTAGCCAGAGTGTGTGTATTTCTCTAAACATGTTCATAAAAGAAAAAACACCAGCAAAAACCTGCTAATTATTTTAAAATAACGGTGTAAACGTGGTGGAACCGAGGCCTAATATTCAACTATTGGCCTAATTCCACAAGCTAAGTGCAATCACAAAGCTTTTTGACATATAAACACGCTCCATACGACATCCACGCAACATGCAAAGTGGCCAACTTTATGAATCACAAACACAGAAGTCAGTGTTACGAACAACACCAAACATAGAAGACAGTGTTACAAAAAATAGCACATCACCGAGCCATGCGCTCTACCAGCTGAGCTAAGTCGGCATACTACAACATGGCACCAACTATCCACATGCACACAATAAATATATGAAACTGACCAGGGCTTTACATCCCAAAGCAAGGAGCCTCCAAAACAAAACCTATGGACTGTAACTACACATCCTAAGAGGTCGATTCTTCGGATTTTGACTAGCATTTGTAATAGATGCAATCCGAGCAAAAGCCACATCACCTAATATATTTGAACTCTCGCGGGGAACCCCATGTACTTAGCAGACACACGCCTTAACCACTCGGCCAAAGCCACATCTGATTTACTTACATAGGCCAAGGCAGTCGTTCCCAGTGCGGTTTCGATGATGTTCCTTCGAAGAACCACCTCAAATATTTCTGACCTGCCGGATTCGAACCAACGACCTAAGGATTACCACTCAGGATTATTCATCCTATAATGTGTCTTAGCGGTCGTAAATGCATTACTTGGCGTGCGATGTTTTCTTAATTGAACGGATATGGGCCGTAAATTTGGTTTGAATGCTCGAGACATGAGGTTTATTTAACTTCCATGGGAAATATCCCACATGCGCCATGATGACTTATGCTAAGGTCGGAATTCTCCACCCACCCCCTCCCGATGCTTCGTCCTTCCGCGACACCGAAGAGTTCAACAATTGGCATAGCATCCTAGTACTAATCTAGCCCAAACATGCTTAGCTGCGGAATTCAGATGGGATCCAGTGCATTAACGCTAGAGTTCTGATGGGATGCTGAGTTCTAATGGGATCTGGTAGGGCTAGTAATATCTTAACTAGAGATTAAACTCTAGATGGTGAAACTTGCAAGTAAAAGGATTGTATGAAACTATATCATGGTGATAGTGTAGCTATGTCTATCCTACAAACTATGGGTTTCTTATTGAAAGAAAAGGAGATGATTATGGAAAAAAATAAACATCTTATTGAGAACACCACATTAATAATATTGATGAGATAGCCTAGAATCTAAAGAAATGTTGAATAGTCTTAGTTCATAGTTGGTATCCACTGTTTATTTAGGCAATGAAATATATTTTTGTTAATGAATCATGATAATAATGTTATAGTGTGTTATTGTTCTATATTTGATAAGTATTGATATGCTTCTCATATTATAGATGTTTCATGATGTGATGGTATGCGGTAAATGGATATAGTTCTGATGAGAGGTGGATGATGCATATGTGGTGTTGATTTATTTATTTGCTATGATAATGATGTTGTATGCTAATGATGGATAAAATATGCATAGGGATCATGATGTTATGATATGATGTATATTGGAATTTTATTTCATTTATTATGTGATGTCATGATATGTCATTGATGTAAATATTTTGATGGCATAACTTATGATGGTATTTGATGATTTGAAGCATATGGACTTACATATAGATCTTATGACATGCAAGAGTATGCAATTCTTTATTATTCATAATTTTGTGATTAACAACGATGTTATGTTATCACGGTGACATGCAATAGTTGGCATGTGGATTATTTTCTATGATGTTTTATTATAACTAATGCATAGGATGCATGTTGAGATGAGGTGATTGGCAGGAAATCCACAAATGGGCCAAGAGGGTTGGTTATTTGATAATCTCATGGGAGCCCATACCTATGAGGGAGAACATGTAACACCATATGGGCTGGGGAAAAACTCAATTAAAATGACATATGCCAGTGGTTCCTTTGTCTTTTATAGCTGTTGATGGATAACTCTTGAAGGGTTTTGGGACCATCTTGAGGAGGCAAAGGGCCTCATATTGTATGCCAAGTGACTGGTATTGGATTGGGATGCTGAAGTCTAGAAGGGGGTGTAAGGACTTCGATGCCTGGAGTTGTGCACCTTAGTGAGTGTGGAGGGAGTGGTCCAGCCTTGCAAGATGCCCAGAGTCATTGAGTACTAGGACCAGATGCCTACCTTAGGGTAGATGAGGTGTAAGTCAGGTGCGAGACTTGGGGCCAGCCTTGGCTGTGGTACAAACCAGATAGGATTATGCCTGGTTCCGAAAGTGGGAAAAAGGGCATAGATTCCTTGAGATTTCTCGGGTGTTGTGGGAACTTTCGATGCCTGCTGGTTATACTAGTTTAGCAGAGGGTGCCGGTCAAACATGACGTAATAAATAATTAAATAAATAATATAATATAATTAAATACTTAAATTTGAGATGAAGTTCTTTGAAGAGAGGGAGTATGTAAGGTCCCCTAATAATTATAAAATAATAAATAATAAATAATATAATATAATATAATTAAATAAATAAGTCAATAGAATAATAAAAATAATAAATAAAATAGTAAACAATAATTGGAGTTCTAAATATAATAGTAAATAATAAACTTGAGTCCTAAACAATAAATAAATAAGTGAAGTTAAGAGTTAATTAAGAAAGAGTTTATTAACAAAAGTAAATAAATAAATAAATTAAGAAAGAGTTAAACTAAGAAAATGTAAAAATAAGTAAAGTTAACAAAAAGTAAGTTAAACTAAGAAAAATACTAAACTAAGTAAAACTTAAAATAAAGAAATAAAAGTTGCATGTTGACACAACGAATGTGTGCATGTGGTCTCCATTCCATTGTTTGGTCTATTTAATCGACATTGAGGAAGATTCATGGATCATTCTATCATCCATTCTCTTGAGAGAAAGGTATTGTGAGCCAAAGGCTTCCTTGGCAGTAGTACGTTGATTGAGGGCTCTACGGTGGCCAGCTGTGGAAGGATTACATACAGTTGATCCTACGGTTGGGTGGATATTTTTCCCCAAAACTTTGTTGCGGTTAGTAGCATTCGAATAGTTTTTGACTTTGGAGTTGCAAGAAAGGAATACTGTTGTTACTGGTAAGTCGTCTTTGCCTGTGTTTCTGCAATTTCTATGCTGATTAGTTAAAAAATTATTGGTGTTGATTATTAATTGCATATTTGATATAATTAATTGCATGTTAAATTTGGGGTTGTTACATATAGTATCAGAGCGGTTTTTGACCTTGGGTGACCTCTAGGTAAAAGTTAAAACTTGATTTTGATTGTGATGATGACCAAAGGGCTCGTTTTTTGGTACTGTAGTGATTATAAATTTAATACAATAATTTTATTTATTATTAAAGATACATTTGAGATTTATTTTTTTTGCATGTAATTATATACATGCTTGAATCTAGGATTAGAGTTTTAAATTAAAAGAATTTTTCAGACGCATCTATATATATATATATTTTTTTTTTCCATGCTGAAAAATCTTTATTCATATTTGAATAACGGACCGGGCCCCAAGGGGTTTTTACATTGCTCCTTGAGATGCATCTTTCTAGAACCTCATAAATTGTCAATGAGGAATCATTACAAAAAGAAAAAAGAAAAATCTAGAAATGAGCGTAATTTTGATCCTGTTCCTTTATGGACTGTTAGTCTATCATATATTATACCATATAAACTTCCTCTTCAGAAGAGGAGGCATCGATTATTATCAAACAACCAGGCTGTAGCATTAGAGCTTGCTTTGATAAAGAATCTGCCTCTTCATTTAGTTCTCGATAAACATGTTTGAAAGCAAGAGAGGAAAAGTTGGTGAAGAAATGTTGAATGGCTCGTAAAACTACTTGTGAGTGAGGAGCTTGAATTTGAGAACGTTGATATGCCCAATCCACTACTATTTTTGAGTCACCAAAGCACTGCAAATCTGTAATGCCTTTGTTGTGTGCTACGAATAAAACGACCCAGAGAGCAACCAATTCAGCTCTATTATTTGAACCATGACCGAGAGAAAATTTTATTAGTAATTTTTTCCTGGAGAAATGGAGGGAAGCTCCTGCACTAGCAAGGGGAGGAGACCCTTGATTGGCTCCATCAAAAAAGGCCCATGGTTTCTCACAGTTGATGTCAGGATACTAAATAATTCTCATCTTCTTAACTTTTGGAGGACTCTTGTGATCATTGGTCCACTGGATAATCAAAGATGTAATCGAATCTTCTGGGATATAATTTCCATTAAAAATAGCTGAGTTTCGGGCCCACCATATCCCATAAGAGAAGAAGGAGGGGAGGGCAGCGTAAGAGCTTACCCCAGGGAGGATCCATCATTTATTTGCTCGAGCTAGGATATTCCCAGCTGCATCCAAGCCGACTGATGAAAACGCAGAGGCAGATTTGGTCCAAAATGACTCTGCATAAGAGCAAAAAAAGAAAAGGTGAGGGCCTATCTCAGAATGCAATCCACAAATAGGACATTCACTCAGACCTTCCACACCATGTTATTGTAGATTATTCCAAGTAAGAAGCTTACTTTTTAAAGCCAACCATAACAAAATCATGGCTTTTAAATTTTCAGGCGTTTTACAAATAAGAGCCCACCATTCCTCTTTTGTCGTTAAAAAGGATTCCTACATAAAATATTTATAGCCCTTATTTGCAGTGTAAGATCCATTTGTAGATTTCTTTGTCCAGAACAGTGAGTCATCCACATATTGGTTTAGATGAATAAAATTATTAACCAGAAGGAGAACATAAGAAGACCACTCCAAAGAATCTTCCTCACTGAGCTGAAGGGAGTCTACCGATTTCCAACCTAAAGAACCCCAAGCATGAGGAAGGGATGAGGCTGCATCTGCTATGGTGAGGATCTGTTTTGAGAGTAAAATGTTTTGAAGCCTCTCCGAGAGTTTAAAATTATTTCCAACCCCAACCCATGGGTCCAATCTGATTCTCACTTGATTTCCTTTACTAGTGTTCCGTGCAATCCATTCAACAATCATATTCTATCCCATAGAGAGTCGGGGTTCTCTGCAAGTCTCCACAGAGATTTTGCTACTAAACATAGACAAAAAATGGGCAGATTTTTTATTCCCCAACCTCCTAGTCCCTTTGCAAGAGATAAATAAGACCATTTAGTTAAGGGGATACCTTCATTATTTTTGTATGCAACCCATAGAAAGGAGAAGCAAATTTTCCTAATCTTGTGAAGAATGCCTTTTGGAATGGCTGTGATGGTGGCCTAGTAAATAGGAATGCTCTGGAGAATTGATTTGAGTAAGACCAACCGTCCTCCTCTAGAAAGGCTTCTATTTGTCCAGAGCATAATGCACTTTTCAATCTTCTGATAGAGCCAAAGCCAGTCCTTGAAAACATATGAATTAGGCTTGAGGGAGAAACCCAAATACTTGAAGCCAACCACCCACTCAGAGAGAGGAAAAGGCATAGAAGATCTGAGGTCTGATAATAGGGGATTTGATGAGATGTTATGTATCATACAAGACTTGTCATGATTTATCAGCATTCCTGTGTCTTTTTGAAAAAGGTCAAGAATCTTTGAAAGGGAACTAGAATTTTCTTTCGAAGCAACTCCAAAAAAGATAATGTCATCAACGAAGAGAATATGTGTCAAGAATTATTCTCCCGCTATGTGAATACCTTTGTAAGATCCTGAATCAATAGCCTTTTTTACAAGTCGGCTTAAAGCTTTAGCGATTAGAAGGAATAGAAAGGGAGACATAGGGCATCCTTGACGCAACTCTCTTTGGGGATGAAAAAAATTGTAGGGAGATCCATTTATAAGGACAACAAAGGAAGCTGATTGAATACATCCCATGATCCATTGAACAAACTCAACATCCATCCCAGTCTGAATTAATAAGAGTCTAAGAAAATTCCAATTAACCCTGTCGTAAGATTTTGATAAATACAATTTGAGCGGAAAGGATTCTTTTTTATTAAGATGGACAGAGTGCAAGACTTCTTGGGCCAAAGACATAGCATCATGAGTTTTTCAATTTTGTAGAAAATTAAATTGTTCCTATGAAATAATACTGCTCAGGATGAGTTTTAAGTGTTGAGAAATAATTTTTGAAATGATTTTATAGATCAGATTACAGCAAGAGATAGGGTGAAAATCTCCAAAATTTGAGGGGTTTTGATTCTTGGGAATGAGGGAAATAATGGTCGAATTTAAAGAGCCCAGAACCTTTCCTGCTTTTTGGGATTCCCTTTCAAATTTCAGTAAATAATATTTTAATATATCATAAAAACCTAAATAGAATTCAATTGTCATACCATCCGGGCCAGGGCTGTTGTCCTTTTTGAAAGAACGAAGAGTATGTTCAAGTTCTCCATCATCAACTTCCTTTTTAAGGATATTATTCATATCTTGAAAAATCTTGGAGGGGAACAAATTAAGGACATGTAATATTTCCTGGATTGGGCAACATTCTAGAGCAGTGAAATCATTTTTAAAATGTTGTAAACCAACATTTGATTTTTTCTTAAAAGAGTTGACTTTGACACCCTCTGAATTTATAATTTTGCGTATAGCGTTCTGACTTATTTTGTGAGAAGTATATCAATGAAGAAACTTGGTGTTATTATCACCAACATGAATAAAAATTGCTCAACTTTTTAAACGCTAATTTTTTTCCTCCTTCAAAAGAAGGTCGTGTCGATTGACCTCTAGAGATTTTAAGGAAACAAGATCAGAATCAAAGAGACACCCAATTTTTCTTGAATAGAGATTTGCTAAATCAGCTTTAGTATGCTTTAAAAGATCCTGTTGACTGGCTCTAAAATTATGAAACCATTTCTTAGTCACATTTTTTATGTCGGCCATGTTTGAGGCCCATTGTTTCATAAAAGGAGAGTGATGATCCAAAGAGAGATGTGTCCATGAATTTGAGATTAAAACCCTATAATCTTCCTCTAAAATCCATGATGGGTTGAATTTAAAAGGAGAGGAGGGCTTTGATTTAGGGATGTCAATAGAAAGAATGATGGGAAGATGGTTTGACAAGCCACCCGATTACACCCAAGACTCTATTTTGAACTGTCTATCAAAAAAATCATCTGAAATTAAAAACCTATCCAACCTTTTTTCTACTGCTTCATCTCCTTTACGTATATTTTTCCAAGTGGGTGATAGTTTGCAAAACATCCACCAACTTATGGGATTCCATCAGGGAAAGAAAAAAAGGAGCCAAAGGATCAACTCTGGCCGACTCCCCCCAAACCTCCTATTGGGAAAGGGTAAAATTTAGGTCTCCTCCTAAAATCAAAGGGTGGGGAAAAGAAGGATCAAAGGAGAGCAGGAAAGACCAGAAGGACAGCTTATCAGAGCAGGGGCCATAAATATTTACTAAATTAAAAGGTAACCTGGTCTTCTGGCCAAAGCACGATGAAGAAAAAAAAGCCTGGTGGAAATTGGAGGAAAGGACAGAGATAGAGGGGCAATACACTGTCACTAGGCCACTAGCCTATCCCATAGCATCATTGAACACAAAGGACCAATCCTTTAGCCAACTAGAAATAAATTCTGCAACACATGAACATGGAAATCTTGTTTCTTGTAAGAGAATGGCATCTAGGGAAACAATTTGAATTAACTGTTTTAGGGTTAATTTTGAAGGGTCACCCCCAATACCCCGCAAATTCAATGAGAGAAGGATCATAAGAGACCATTTTTAGGGCCTTTCCCAAATCCAAGTTCCCATTGAATGGTTTTCTGTGTACCCACACTGATGTCCACCGAGGCTTGGTTCTGTGCTTTAGACAGGTGTGTTTTACGACCTAAAATAATTTTAGGTGTCGGGTCAACCGCCAAGCCACCTTTCACAACAGTGTCAGAGAGAAGAGAGGAGCGAGAACGAAGCTTTGAAACATAGGAAGGAGAAGGAAGGGGAGGGGGAGGAACACGAGAGACCAAAGGAGACTTAATCCGAGGGGGAGAGGGAGGAGAAGGTTGAGGAGAGGGCATCAGAGGGGAGGAGGGATAAAAGGTGGCGTCGCAGTAAAAAATAGAGAAGAAAGTACACGTGTATTCCCGCAGATCCCTATGGCGAAAAAAACTACTCACCCCCAACGACGAAAGCAACTAGTCACATGCGGGACTACAGGGTCGAAAGCTGCAGGGGCCGAACAAATTCGCCATAGAAATCAGAGCTCCATATATATATATATATATATATATATATATATATATATATATATATATATAGAGAGAGAGAGAGAGAGAGAGAGAGAAACTATTAATATTTTTAATAATATGTATATATTCATACCAAAATCGAACTTCCAACCTTTAAAAGAATTATAAATTAAAAGAATTTTTTTTACATGCATCCAGACTTCGACTTATTATTGTTTTGCATGCATCTAGACATCGAAATTATAAATTAGTTAATTCTTTAAAATAATAGCTAAAATCCATGTGCTCTACCAGTTGCACTATTTGTAGCCAAATTATGCGTCTTTCTCCAAACCTGTTCATAAAAGTAAAAATAAAAAACACTAGCAAAAACCTACTAATTATTTTAAAGTGACACTGTAAAAGTGGTGGACCTGAGGCCTAATATTCAACTATTGGCCTAAGTCCACGAGCCAAGCGCTATCACAAAGCTTTTCGATCGATAAACACACGCCATACCACATCGAAGAAACATGCAAAGTGGCCAATTGTATGAATTAAAAACACAGAAGTCAGCATTACAAATAATACCAAACATAGAAGACAACGTTACAAACAATACCACATCATCGAGCCACGCACTCTACCAGTTGAGTTAAGCCGACTTACGACAGCACGACACCAACTGTCCACATGCACATAGTAAATATCTGAAACTTACGAGGACTTTACGTCTCGAAGTAAGGAGCCTCCAAAACAAAACCTACGGACTGTAACTACACATCCTAAGAGGTTGATTCTTCGGATTTCGACCAGTATTTGTAACAAATTCGATCCAAGAAAAAGACACGTCGCTTGAGAGATTCAAACTCTCGTGGGGAAACCCCATCATGTACTTAGTAGGCACACGCCTCAACCACTTGGCCAAAGCCACATCCAATTGACTTACACAAGCCAAGGCAGTTGTTCCCAGTGCAAGTCTCGACGATGTTCCTTCCAAGAACCACCTCAAATATTTCTAACCTGTCGGATTCGAAGCAATGACCTAAGGATTACCACTCAGGATTATTCATCCTACAATGTGTTGCAGCGGTCGTAAACTCATTACTTGGAGTGTGATGTTTGTTTAATTGAATGGATATGGGCCGTAAATTTCGTTCAAATGCTCGAGACTAAAGGTTTAATTAAATTCCATGGGAAATATCCCATATGCACCATGTTGACTTATGCTAAGGTTGGAATTCTCCACCCACCCTCTCCTGATGTTGTATCCTTCCGCGGCACTGATGAGTTCAACAATTGGCGCAACATCCCAGTACTACTCTAGCCAACGCGCGCCTAATTACGAAGTTCTGATGGGATCCAGTACATTAACGTTGGATTTCTGATGGGATGTTGATCCAGGTGGATATCGGTGGCCACCCACCTCTTACATTTGGACCTGCACCATCAATTCTTGCAGCTTTTCACTTTCAGCACAACTTACTATTTTTAGCAGGTTTTCGGGTCTTGCACTCCCGGAGCCATTTTGGGGCCTTAGTGATCCAGGTGGATATTTGTGGCCACTCACCTATTCCATTTGAACCCCCACCATTAGTTCTTTCAATTTTTAAGTTGTAGCACAACTTACTATTTTTAGCAGTTTTTCGGGTCTTAAACTTTCGCAGCTGTTTTGAGGCCCTAAACGACGTTTTTTGGGAAAAATGGGAGCAACATGGTTTTCTGGACTGATTTTTTTTCACATCTAAATTTTTAGTCCTCGGATATATCTTTCTAACGAGCTATTGAGCGCGTCAAATGGAGATCGGATGCCAAAGTTACGTTCCTGGGAAGTTGAAACATCAATTTACCCAAATGGGACCCACAGTTTTGGCGCTTCACCTCCTAGGGTTAGGTTTTTGGATGTTTTAGGATCTACATTGTTTCTCAACAATAAATAGGCCTTTGAGCTTTATTGTAACATATTTCAGGGGCTAGGAGCTATCATATATCTTCTTAGGGAGATGCTCCGAGTACCCTAGCTCATCTATTTCCATTATGTTTGTAATAGGCCTTTGATCCTTACTGTAACTCAGTTCAGAAGTCTGTAGCTGCCACATCTCTTCTCAGAGATATGCTACAAGCACCCTAGCTATATTTATTTCCATTATGCTTGTAAGCATATTTCAGTCATTTGATTTAAATAAAATGAAGTATTGTTTCCACTGCATGTCTATGTTTATGTCTATTTTTGCATTTTATTGCATTCCTTCATAAATCTGGATCAATAGTATGGAAGAGGTCTACTCTTCTCTGTTTTTCTTTTCATTTCCCCAACGCGGTCAGGGTATAAGGAGTTAGGGCTTGATCTGGTTTAACCCTTGCAAGATCAGCCTCGCAAACCCCAATGAACTCCCATGGCGAAAGAAAAGAAAGACGAGGAAGCAGGAGATGATATCAAAATATTGCTCGAGGAGGCCCTCGAGAAATAGAGGAACATGATGATGGATAAATTTGCTCAAATACTTCAACGACTGCCCACCTATGGTGCATCTGTGTCAAATAGCCACTTTGGAGCCACCACTCCCTTCAAGGAATAGGTAAAATTTGACATTCCTGTATTTGAAGGCCAGATAGATGTAGATGCGATAGATAGATATTTAAATTTTATGGAAGGGTATTTCTCGGTCCATGATTTGTCTGACCAAGAAAAAATTATTTTTTCACTCCTCAAAGTTGTTCCCCATGTCAAAGACTAGTGGGAAACCTACTGTGAGCAAGAGGAGGAAGGGGAACCCTCTCTGTTCTCGGCCACAACCACTTGGAATTCGTTCTGAGATGGCATCAAGGAACAATATTACCCTGTGGGGAGCTATGAGGAAAAATAAATCCAATGGAGCATGTTGCGGTAGCAAAGGGATCAAGATGTGCACGAACTGAAGAATTTGTTCCATACCCTGTTCGAAAAGTTGGTTATTGAATATTCAGAGAGACATTTGATGCTCAAGTACCGCAGTTGTCTGCACAAACACATTCAGGAGGAAATGGAGTTCCTCAACATTACATCGCTTGTCACGAGATATCGCTATGCTGCCAAGATCGAGTAGAAATTTAAGTAGAAGAAATGAGACTTTGGATCTGTGAATCCAAAGCAAGGGAAAGGTAAGGCCAAAGCGGGGTGACTTAGAAAAACAACAAAAATCCAAAGAAGGACACGGGGAAGTGGTGTGAGTTTCATAATAGCCCCACTCATAACACAAACGAGTGTCGGGCCAAACAGTCATTGGTGGCCGAACTAAAGGCATTTGAATCTGATGCATTTTCTGATCCTAAGTTAGAACCAGAAAAAGGTAATGAAAAAGGGAAGAAAATCATTGATGCGGATCCTAGTGCCATTTTTGCCACCACCAAGATCCGGAGAGAGGATCCCGAGGATCTAGAGGAGGGGGAGCACCTCTTCCATTCGCAGATGTGGGTGAAGGGTTCTCCACTGCAATTCCTTGTCGATAGCAGAAGCCAAAAGAACCTCATTTCAGCAGAGATCATGAAGCGGCTCAGCCTACCCACCATAGCACACCCGCAACCATATACCATCAGGTGGCTTCACCCAAGCAAAGATATCCGCATCCGCCAACAGTGTCGCCTTCCGTACAACATCAAGTCATTCACGGATGAGGTATTATGTGATGTTTCTCCTCTTGACGTAGCTGATGTATTATTGGACCGACCATACTTGTGGAGGCGACATTATGTGTATGAGTCTAGGCCTCGTGTTGTTATTATTACTTTGGGAAATAACTTGTATAGGATACCAGAGGTAGTACCGCCTCCTGTCATCTCTTTGACTACTGCAAAAGAATGCAGTAAGATTGTTTCCCAAACTAGGAAATTTATTTTCCTTACAACTTGCTCACAGGGAAAGAAGAATATTGTGGCCACAACCTCGAAACAGGGCTCCCTTGCATGACTGCAGCAGATGGAAAAATTCATGGAGGAATACGAGGACATTTTCTCCTCACTCATAGAGGTTCCTTTACACTGTCAGGAGAAGCACTCCATTGATCTGACCCATGATGCACCATAGCCTGATGTTGCCATAGCTCTGGCAATTACACATACAAAATCCACACATGTATTGTCTAAGGCTGATAAAGAAACCAAATTTACTAAACGCATCTAGCATGTCCGCTCGTAGGTCCATGACATCTTCAAAAAATATAATACCCAGTTCAATAACATTTGCCTCATCTCATGGGGAATATCAACGCAATGGGGACCATTGCTTCCTAAGGAGGGAGGAATGGTCCAGGTGGATATTGGTGGCCACCCACCCACCTATTCCATTTGGACCCACACCATCAATTCTTGCAGCTTTTCCCTTTTGGCACAGCTTACTATTTTTAGCAGGTTTTCGGGTCCTGCACTTCCGGAGCCATTTTGGGGCCTTAATGATCCAAGTGGATATTTGTGGCCACCCACCTATTCCATTTGAACCCCCATAATCAGTTCTTTCAGTTTTTAAGTTACAACAGAACTTACTATTTTTAGCAATTTTTTGGGTCTTGAACTTCCGTAGGTGTTTTGAGACCCTAAACGACATTTTTTGGGAAAATTGAGAGGAACATGGTCCTCCATGGACCATGTTGCTCACATTGAAAGTTGCAGTCCTCGGATAGATCTTTCTAACAAGCTATTTATCACGTCAAATAGAAATCAGATGCCAAAGTTACGTCCCCCTGAAGTTGAAACACCAATTTACCCAAACGGGACCCACAATTTTGGCGCTTCATCTCCTAGGGTTAGGTTTTTGGACTTTTAGGGCCTACATTATTTCTCAATAATAAATAGGCCTTCGAGCCTCATTGTAACATAGTTCAGGGGCTGGGAGCCATCACATCTCTTCTCAGAAGTTACCCAAACGGGACCCACAATTTTGGCGCTTCATCTCCTAGGGTTAGGTTTTTGGACTTTTAGGGCCTACATTATTTCTCAATAATAAATAGGCCTTCGAGCCTCATTGTAACATAGTTCAGGGGCTGGGAGCCATCACATCTCTTCTCAGAGATACGCTGCCAGTACCCTAGCTCATCTATTTCCATTATGTCTGTAATAGGCCTTTGAGCCTCAATGTAACACAGTTCAGATGTCTGTAGCTACGACATCTCTTCTCAAAGATATGCTACCAGCACCCTAGCTATTTTTATTTCCATTATTTCTGTAAGCATATTTCAGTCATTTGATTTAAATAAAATGAAGTATTTTTTTCCCTCCTTCTCTGTGTTTATGTCTATTTCTGCATTTTATTGCGTTCCTGCATAAATCTGGATCATATGCGAAGTTTTTATGGGATCTGGTAAAGCTACTAATAACTTAACTAAAGATTAAAGCTCTAGATGGTGAAACTTGCAAGTAAAAGGATTGTATGAAACTAGATGATGTTGATAGTGTAGCTATGTATTTCCTGTAAATTGTGGGTTTCTTATTGAAAGAAGAGGAGATGATTAATGAAAACAATAAAAATCTTGTCCATAACACTACATTAATAATATTGATGAGATAGCCTAGAATATATAGAAATGTCGAATAATCTTAGTTCATAGTTGGTATTCATTGTTTATTTAGGCAACGAAATATTTTTTTTTTTCGATTGTTCATGATAATAATTTTATAGTGTGTTATTGTTGTATATTTGATAAGTATTGATATGATTCTCATATTAAATATGTTTCATGATATGATGGTATGTGGTAAATGGATATAGTTCTGATGAGAGGTGGATGATGCATATGTGGTGCTTATTTATTTATTTTTTATGATAATGATGGTGCATGCTAATTATGGATAATATATGCATAGGTATCATGATGTTATGATATGATGTATATTGGCATTTTTTTTCATTTATTATGTGATGTCATGATATGTCTTTGACGTAAATACATTGATGTCATAACTTATGATGGTATTTCATGATGTGAAGCATGTGGAATTACATATATATTTTATGACATGCAAGTGTCTGCAATTATTTATTATTCATAATGTTGTGATTAAAAACGAAGTTATGGTATCACGATGACATGCAATAGTTGGCATGTGGATTATTTTCAATGATGTTTTATTATAACTAATGCATTGGATGCATTTTGAGATGAGGTGATTGGAAGGAAATACACAAATGGGCCAAGAGGGCTAGTTATTTGATGATATCGTGGGAGCCCATACCTATGAGGTAGAATATGTAACACCATATGGGTTGGGGACAAACTCAATCAACACTACATATGCTAGTGGTTCCTTTGTCTTTTATAGCGCTTTATGGATAACTCTTGAAGGGTGGTGGGACCATCTTGACGAGACCAAGGGCCTGATATTCTAGGCCAAGTACCTGGTATTGGATTGGGATGCCGAAGTCTAGAAGGGGGTGTAAGGACTTCGATTGTTGGGGTTGTGCACCTTAGTTAATGTAGAGGGAGTGGACCAGCCTTGTGAGATGCCTGGAGTCATTGAGTTTGAGACCAGATGCCTGCCTTGGGATAGATTAGGTCTAAGTCAGGCGCAAACTTTGTGACCATCTTTGGCTATGGTACAAACCGTGGAGGCTTATGCCTGGTTCCGAAAATTCGAAAAAGGACATAGATTCCTTGAGATTTCCCAGGTGTTGTGGGAACTTTCGATGCATGTTGGTTATACTAGTTTAGCAAAGGGTGCTAGTCAAACATGAAGTAATAAATAACTAAATAATATAATATAATATAATTAAATACTTAACTTCGAAATGAATTTCCTTGAATAGGGGGAGTATGTAATGTCCCCTAATATTTATAAAATAATTAATAATAAATAATATAATATAATATAATTAAATAAATAAGAAAATAAATAATAATTCAAGAGAATAATAAAATTAATAAATAAAATAGTATTCAATAATTGGAGTTATAAATAAAATAGTAAATAATAAACTAGAGTCTTAAACAATAAATAAATAAGTGAAGTTAAGAGTTAATTAATAAAAGTAAAAAAAGAATTAAATTAAGAAAGAGTTAAACTAAGAAACTATAAAATAAGTAAAGTTAACCAAATTATGTTAAACTAAGAGAAACACTAAATTAAGTAAAACTTGAAATAAAGAAATAAAATTTGCTTGTTGACACATTGAATGTGTGCATGTGGTCCCCATTCCATTGTTGAGTCTATTTAATAGACATTGAGGAAGACTCATACATCATTCTATCATCCATTCTCTTGAGAGAAAGGTATTGTGAGGCAAAGACTTCCGTGGTAGTAGTATGTTGATTGAGGGCCTCGGGGTGGCCAGCTGTGGAAGGATTACATACAGCTAAGTCTATAGTTGGGTAGAGAGTTGTCCCCAAAACGTTTTTGCAGTTAGCAGGATTTAAATAGCGTTCGAAATAGCGTTCGACTTTGGAGTTGCAAGCAAGGAACACTGTTGTTACAGGTTAGTCGTCTTTGCCCGTGTTTTTGCAATTTTTATGTTGATTAGTTAAAAAGTTATTGGTGTTGATTATTAATTACATATTTGATATAATTAAGTTCATGTTAAATTCGGGGTTGTTACACAAGCACTTCATAGGGCTCTCAAAAGCCTAAAGGAATTGAATTCTGATTTTGGATGGACAACAAGTGGATTACTTGCTCTCATTCTTGTTTCAAAGTTCAAAAAATGAAGCTTGGAGGACTAGATAGGTTGAAAGGGATAGCAATTTGTTTTCAAACAAAACATGAAAATTTTGAAAACTTGATGTCTATTATAATTTCAAGGAAAAACACAAATAATATCCTAACCACATTTTATTGCTATAATTCATCTCCATCTTAAATGAACTTAAAACAATTTCAATAAAAACTAAATAATGACATATTTATGTACGTGATATTTAAATACAATATAAATAAATATATGTAAATTCATTTTAAATTTGGATTTATCCAGCATAGAGAAGTATTAAATTTGTTAGTAAATATATTTTTTAATATAAAGAAATTAATACATAGTAAAGAAGTAAATAATATGTATGTATATTAAAAAATTTACTCTTTTCTATTTTTTAAGGAAGAAAGAAATCCACCTATGTGTAAAGTAAGTTGTTCGTATCAAGCCAACCCACATGTATACTTAACAGTTCAAAAGAGTCAAATTCAATATAACAATATTCAAGATATTATAACCCATCATGTTACTAGCCAGACTTTGAACCTAGTTGGAGAAGATAACAACCATTATACCCAACAACCCTATATAAATTCAATTTTCTTAATATCCATTTAAACAATATTTAAAATAGATTTAAAATATTATAACTTAATTATAATACTTTTACTATTACTTTTAAATTTATAACATAACTTTTCCTATATTTTATTATTTTAATTAAATTATATTTAATTTGTTACCATATTTAAATATAATGGATATGACCCCATATATATTAATGAATCACTAGAAAGATTTTTTTTTATAGAAATTTTACCCAAAAAATTACCATTTAACAATTTGATATCTAATTGTTAAACCAAAAACATAAAATATTCACTTTAAAAACTTGAGAAATTCATGTGAATAATTTCAATATTAACTTTCACAAACCTGAAAAAAAAAAGAAATCACTTTTACATAATTTTTAAAAATATGTAACATTTATATATTAAAATTTATAAATTTTAATCAGTATTATATGAAAAATGTAGATAATGAAAAATGATTTATCTTATAATATTGTATATGATGATGATGATTAATGACCTCTAAGATATTTATAAATTTTTTGTCATTAAGAAAATGAGAGAAGAATTGAAATTCTTTAACATTTTATTTTTATTCTTGAAAAGAAAAAACATACCAAATCACCATATTTTTTTCTAACTTAAAAATTTATACAAATTTGTAATGTGATAAGCATTTTGAAAACTAAATAGAAAATGAGAATAAAATGGACTCTAACACACATCTCTCACAAACAAATTTTATAGATGTCTATAGTAAATCATAACATGGTAATAGTATATCATAACAAGCTTCATAATCAATAAAACCCGCACAATGCACATCGGTTTAATACTCGTGGGTTTGGGATATTGAAATAAGGTCATTGTTGTTTAGACCATATAATTTTAATCATTGGGTAACAAGAGCTATGATACACATTTCCACGTGCATACATTTATACATTAAAGGACTCAGCAAACTCTATGGCTAGGATAAATGTAACTTGCATACTACAACCCGATATGTCAACTCGAAAGGGAAGAACATAAATTGATATTGTTTTTAGTATTGATATGGTACAATATCAATGGATTGTCAATAGATTAACTAAGGTCTGGTGTTAAACTTTACACGGGATTAATTAATCTTCCATCATCACGCATCCGCAACCCTTTGTGACATGCTTCCCCGGCTTAACTGGTTAACCATCAAAGGCTCAGAGGTTCACATGAAAACTTCATGTATCTGCTCATACCCATAGTTTCCGGTTAGTATGATGCCAAGCATGCAGATCCTAGCCGCTGATGTCCAAGTTTTTGATCCGACGGTGGTAGGTTACTGGTTGGGCGTTATGGTAATCAACTCCAACCCTATCACTATGCAAACCCTTCATTTTACCTAACACATCGTCTCTGCAACTCCAGAAAGTCTCGACCTCGATTCCAGGGTTTAATGTCACCTTCGGCTCTCCAGAGGCATGTCGTTGTAGCTAACAATAGGCTTAAACTCCGTTTTGGATTCAATTTCATTACCCCGACTGTTAATTTGAGGACGTGTCTACCGAGCCCGCGTTTTGGCCTGGACGGCAGAAATCCGCCCGAATCCGGTCAACTAAATTTGCAAAAATCAGGTAGTTGCAGTGCTTGGAATCCATTTTTGATAGTGGAAATGGATTCAGCACTATCAAAAGCCCCTGGGGCACTCAAAATATTAATGTTTAACAACTTAAAACAAGTTTCTGGCCAAATCTTTGCCGAATTTTCTGAAAATCGTTCCCGGATTTTGGGTCAAAACGCGGGCTCTTTAGACTACGGTTTAATTTGATAGCCTTGTACGGAGAGATTCTGAATTTGACCAAGGCCCGAGGTAACCTGTTTCTGCATTACAGTTCTCCCTGTTCATGGGTCTTCCTAGCCGCAGAGCCTTCACTCCACTTCATCCCGATTACAGGTCATTTTATTGATATATTAAGTTCTTGCTTTTGTCTCCAGTTGTTTCTTTCTTTCCTTCACCGAAAGACATACTTTACCTTTCGATGTATTTAATCGATCCTTCTCTGGCTCATGTCATTCTCAGGTTTCCACAAGTTTCCATCGGATGTCGGGATAGGAAGGCCCCTGGGCAAGCGTTGCGACCACCAGATATTTCCAGGAATGTTATCATTACACACGATGTTCTAGTTAAATTTTAATTGAAGAATCCTGCCCAATCTTCGTTTTCTCTTCTTGCAGGAGTTTTTGTGCTTGTTATTTGTATAACTCTTGCTACGGTATTATGCCATGGAAACTTGAACAACAAGCTAGTATTACTCGGTTTACAATTTACAGGTGCTCTGGGATTGTCTTCTGCCATTTAAGGTTTCTATTGGGTTCTGGGTTCTGGAACTTCGAAAATTATGTATTTAAAATATCGATGAGATTGAAGCCGGCTAAGTCGTGCACTTCCAGAAGCATTTTTTCCTCAGTCGGCTACATTTTCTCCTCAGTCGGCTACTGTCTAAATGCATAACATTTGCTGGTACATAATGAATCCCCATGAATTTCTTTAGTGAGGGTTTCGGCCCGGCTTAAGTCCAATGCACCTATATCCTGTACAAATACATTATTAAAGTACGCTCCAGTTTTGGAAAGCTTCTTCTATTTATTTAAATACATTGTTGTTGTTGTATCCTCAAGGCCTGCATACATGTGGGGTTATGTTTTTTTACTTTTCATGGTATTATATGTATCTGTCTTAACAATGGCTTGCTCCAATAGTAAAATATGTTTGCCTGATAATTTTTAGTAAGGAATTTCATCGTTGAGGGTTATACTTGTTTTGATCAGACTTGCTATGGATGGTTATTCTAAATGCATTCTTGTTGTTATTATCAGCTTCACAATGATATTTGTATTAATATTTCTCATTATCGTTGTTCTTAACTTTCATATGAAAGCGCATGTGTCTTTGTCGTGATTCTTTTCTCTGTGAATGTACATACTTATAATTTTCCGCAGTTCACAGTTAATTAATTTTTCTACATAAACACCGGCCTACTCCTCAGGTTACTATACTTTACATGTTACAATTTCAGTGAATCTTTGTGTTCCTCGTATCGCTGAGTGGCTAAGGGACTATCCTCGGCTGCCCACGGCTTGGCCAGAGGACCAACCCGAAGCTTGTCCTAGAAAGAGAACATTAAACTATATATTCCTCTAACAATGTTGTTGATCTCCTTTTCTAAGGATTTAAGAAGCTTCTTTTAATTGTATGAGTATTGTTCTTGTTCCAGGGAAACATTTTCCTTTTGTTCTATTCTCATGTGACTATTTACGAGTGTAGATATTAATTCCTCATATTTAATTTAGTAAAATTAATCCATGGAGTACAAATTTCCAGCAAATATAAGTAATTCACAGTTCTAGTTTTTAACAAGAAACATACATGCCATGGAAAAACTTAGCAGTTTACTTCTCACAGAAAACAAATTAACTATTCATCAATCTTCCACCTATTATTATTAGATAACTAATTCAAGCATAGTGTGCATAAAAATTAGATACATATCAATTATTAAGCAGTCTTTCTTCAAGAAGATCTCACCTCCCAATCTAGCTATGACGTCCAATCTTTCCCTCAAGCTCTTTTTCTCTAAATTGGAGTAATAAACTAGTATGAGCATCAAGACCATAGGTCCAGCTTAGACATTCACCCTTTCAGGGTTAAATTAAGAAATATCCATTGGTTTATTGCACGGAGCTCATGAGTTCGCAGGTCTTGCCAACCTTCAATGGCATTTCTTGCTCTTCTTCTCTCTCTTCTTGATTCTTCCTCCCTGCCCTTCTTGGCCTTCCTCTGAATCCCTTTTTCAATCAAGGATTACATAACTGTCAGTAATTGTTTAGGAGGTTTCTTTAACTAACTTATTTTGAAGGTGAAATTTATTTTCCATATCATTAAAATCATATCACAAAATCACTTAGCTACTCAAGCCGAAAGTTGAGATTCCAAGTTAATGGTAAAAGTGAAAAGTAAAACTATAACTTACTTAACACACTAGTTTTGAGGGTGTTACATGGACAATCTAGGAGGTAGTGTTTTTCATTTTCAGCTCTCTTAGGATAGTATATGTGATAGACTCTTTCATCACAAGACATTTTCGGAATTGATAAATGTTCAATCTCACTATAAAGCTCATAAGAATTAATCTCTATTTTGAAAATAGTATTAGTCAAAATAAAAAGACATTTTTTATTTTTGAAATTAAAGTTTGTCACCTCTTCCTAAAATACTCATTAAATTGTAATTTCAAATTGTATATAAATACTAAATATTTTTATAACATATTAATTCGTTAAATAAATTATAAATATTAAATGATATATGCCAAAATGAATTTTATAAAATATAAATCACCAATAGTAATATTATTAAAATATTTTATTAACAACTTACACTATTATATCATTATTAATCCAAAAATATTAATGTATTAATTTTAAATAAATTTATAGAATTACATAAATATAACAAGATAGGACTTTGAATCTAAGTTGCAGTCATAGATTTCAAGTCTAGCCATAGAACCCCCAAGGAAAATGTTTTATCTAGTGAGTTTGAAATTATGGTATTGAAATGTTTTATCTAATGAGTTTGAAATTATGAAACTGATGTTTGTAATGAGGCTCACATGCTGACAGTTCAAGTTGTGCGTATGGATATTTTTGGAGTTAATGACTTTTTTAGCACTTAATTATACAATAATAATTATTAGAACAAGTGGAAGAAAAAAATTAAACAACATTCACCTAATATTTGGTTGTAATTACCCAACTTGATATATTTGAAAGCCTTTCATTAAACATGATTAGCCTCACCTAATTGTGAAATATTCCCTTATATTTTATTCTATAAAAGGAATTGAACCCCGTATGCAACTCATTACTGGAATCAACATTCAACAACTGTTGAAAACAAACATTCAATTCACGTAGAAAACCTTAAATCTATGATGCAGAGATTTAAACATTTTAAACAACTTCTTATTTTCTATTTTCTATAATTTTCATTAAAATAGGTTAGATGGGCCTAACATATGTGTATTATAAAAATAGTTCTAAGACATAAATATCTTTAACAAAAAATAAACATGTCGTTACATGTAACTCTGTAACTCCCAGAGAGACCTAGTTTTGCATTAATAGTGTGTAATAATCATGTTTCTCATCACTATCAATGCAGAAGTAGGTCTCTCTGGGAGTATTCTGGTTATTACTCATCCTGCTTAACCAAAGTACTATGTTGGAGATATGATAACGGAAAAACATTCATTTATAATATACATAGAAGCCCTATCACGCCATATAAGTTACCTATCAAGATTCAATCATACATCAAATAAATTAATTAATGACATATTGCTACCTATCAAGATTCAAAATCAACAATCCCAAACCAGAGAAAATACCAATTTTCCAAATCCATAATTGTAAAGTCTCTGGTTAGACTCAGCTATCATCACAGTGAGACTTCTCTACATTCTAAAAAATTAGAGTTCAATTAAAATTTTTAAGGATATAATCCTCACCTATTGTAAAAGTAAAAATCATTCTGAGACAGAAGATTGCAGTACAAAGGAACACTACCCATTTGGAAGCCATGGCTTTAGTAGACACTTCTGCACCTCTAGCCATTATCAACAGGATTTCACTAATCCCCAATTTTCAACGCAGCTTACTTCGGCACCTTTGGCCATTATAACCAAGATTTCACTAATCTCTAATTTTCAATGAAAAGATTTCACTAATCTCTAATTTTCAATGCAGCTTACTTTTGTACCTCTGCCCATTAGCAACAAGATGTCACTAATCTCCAATTTTCAACGTAGTTTTTTTTTTCCCACACCTATGGCCATTATCAAGGGGATTCTTCTAATCTCCAATTTTAAATGGAGTTTTTTTTTTTTTTTTAATCAGATGAAGAGAAAATAAAAAGTGTAAATTTTAAAAGATTGAAAATAGGGTAACACTAGTTCAAAACTTGATGGCGTTTATCCATAAGATGATATGGTTAACCAAAGTATTTTAAGGTGACAACCACGTTTATATGAAAACGCCAATTCCATGATAATGCAACCATGTATTAAACATAATCCTGTACAAATGCAATTTTCTACGTAGTTTCAAGGTGAAAATCACATTTATATGAGAACACCAGTTCCATGATAATGGAAAGACACATTAAAAACAACCCTTGTACTAGTGCATTTTTCTATACAGATGAAGTTATATGCAAATCTTGGGTCATGAATTTAACCAAATAGATACTCCAGGCCCTAGGTGGACATTGTTGGGTTAAAATAGCCTCACCACAAAACAAATCTTGTAAGAAGTTTTATACACTCTGGTCAAAAGGGACTTAACTACAATTTTGCTTTAAGAAAATACTTTTGCACATGAGTTTAATAGTTATATCTTTAATCCTCATCTCCATATATTGCAATAAGGCATCTGCTCTTAGTACATATAAAATGACTAATCGAGATTCGAAACCATGATCACCAGTTGGTCTATGAAATCAAACCCTAAATAAAACTACTTCATAACCATTAAATCTGAATCTCAATATGGTTTTATCTTCTCTAACTTGAACAATCGAAACGTAAAGAGGAAAAGGACATCTATGGAAAACAGAGCTTAAGAAAAACACATGATGCTAAGACGTGTGCTACAAAAAAGAACGTTTGTACACAAAATTGATAGCACTCTTCCATTCAAATCAATCCCCATATCTCTATAAATTACTGAAAAACACCGTGTTGGTTTTCATTCCCTCTCAAACATGACTAAATTGACCTAAACGGGTGGTACATGACACCAAATAGAAGACCCTGCCAGAACACATTTATCACAAAAACGCCATTATTTGGTTGAATCTTCCCAAGACCCGCACCATTATTTGGATGATTCTGCCTAGACCCACTTTATTTTTGTGCTCAATTTTGTCAAATGGTCATAGTCTGCTTGGATTTAATTCAGGAAATAGTGACCCACTGAAAGGCAACACCTGCTCACCGATTTCTTTTCAAGTTGACCGCTTTGATACATATTCATTTGATCCACTTTGCAAAAATCATGAAATGTTCACCCTCCACCCTCTTACCAGATTGGCTTTGCAATCATGTTGCCCTTTTGCTCTAGTTTCAGGGGATGCTCTCATCATGGTTACAGAGTGGGAATTGTTAGCGCTGCCCCGAAAACATATATGCAAAAATCTCTCGAGAGCATTGAAGTGGATTTTTGATCCTAGGAGTCCATGAAATTCACGAAATTTGAAGGAGTTCATGTTCAGGAATTTTCCTTAGTACTCATGTTCTCTAGTATTTAACTAATCAGTGTATGTCTCTAGCTGCCATTGTTGTTAGCTTGGTCTGCAAATTAAGCCTTGAGTGTATAGCACACATTGGTAATTGGTATTTTTCCATATCCAAAGTTATGTCCATTTGATTGGTATTAATAATTTGTTTAGCAATCCATAATGGTGCTCAGAGCACTGGAATCTTCAGCAGGGTTTCTCATGCTTCTGAATTTATGCATGTATGTAATTGTGGCTACTATTGTTGGACGAGATCTTAACTTCTATGCATAACATATACTTGTGTTTGAGCTTCCCGCAGGAGGTAACGTTCTATGGGGTTTTCTCCAGTGTATTTTCCCAACGGGGATGAAGCTACAAGGTTCATGGTTATCTTTGTTTTGATAACAGTTGTGGTGGGAGCGGGTTCATGCCTCTCAGGACTTCATCACCTTCTGTTTTAGACTGCAGAGAGTTTGTCTTTCACACCTGTTACTGATGTATTGAAAGAGCTCAGCTCTTCCTAGCTTCCACGCTACTCTATCCAGATATAGGGGACAGCTTCCAGATACAGGGAGTTAGCAAGAATTTGTTCGTCTAGAAAAAAATGTGATGGAGAGAATTAGTTGTTGGGCATCTAGCCATCAGGGTGAAAGCCACAGTAAATTTCCCAGGAAGCATTTCCGAGTTTAATACTGGCTTGGCCAATGTGGATTGATATGCACTCTCTCAATTTCGCTGGGGAAGAAGGAAAATCAACCATAACCATAATAATAATAATTAATTAATTAATTAAAAAAAAATAACTACGAAGAAACCGGCCTGGCCAATGTGGATGGAGATGCACTCTCTTAATTTTGCTGGGGAATAAGGAAAATCAACCATATAAAAAAAAAGAATAACTATGAAGAAAATATAGATGTAGGAAATCTGATGAAGAAAGCATTGTTGGAATTTGTGGGATAATTCCTTAACCGTTTAAACAACACATAACTTCAAAAATAAAAATTGAAATTGTGGACAGACACAGAGAGATCAAGCAATAAACTCTGTTTCAATTAAAAACAAACTATCTCTGTTACAGAGAAATACTTCAGAACGAAGTTTTGGATTCACTTGGTTAAAAAACTACAACTTGCTGCTACACACACAGCGGTACCAAATTTGCTCTCTGTCTCTGTGATATATACAAACACAGTGCTCTTACTTTGTTTTCAACCTTTGGGAAATTACAAAATACATTACACAGCTCTTCTGTCTGTGTATTATACAATGCACACGACACATCCTTTTATATGAAACATTTCAATGTAATATATATTATAAATATCATATATTTATAATATATATAATATAACCAAAGTAAAAACTTAAATATTACTACGTTAATAAATATTAACACACATTGTCGTGAAAATAATTAACTCAAAAATTATTACATAAGGATTAAAACCTTATAAACTTTATGATTTACGTTTATGTTTTCCAAGGTCTGGTTGGAAGAATTTCACCCGAGCTTTCACATCCCCATAGAAATGCTTGTGAGTGGTGAAGGGTGGGCCCAGCTGAGGATGACATCAGATGTTTTGGGGGTTGCTTCCCCTTTTTCTATTTGTGCTTTTCCCACCTGCCGGAATGGCTTACTGCCTATGTTGTTAATGCTACTGCTGTGTTAATTGTTGCTGGTGGGACTTCAATGCGGGTAGCTGCAGCTGATAAGATCTGTGCTTCCACTGCCTTCATTCTCCCATCAGTCTTAACTCCATCGTTCCTCGATCCCATCTCATTAACTCGTTGTTCTACTGATTTATGAGGGGCAGTTGGAATTAATTTCCAACACTCCCCCTTAATTTCAACTGCTGGGTTTTTCTGCATACCTAGGCATTCCCTGAGATAATCAAAGCTTTTCTGCGCTAATGGCTTTGTGAGGATATCAAATAATTGATCCTCTATTCTGCAGTGCTACAAAACAATCTCATCATTGTTAACCAATTCACGTATGAAGTGAAACTTGGTATCTATGTGCTTTGTTCTTTTGTGAAAAACAAAATTTTTAGATAAAGCTATCGCTGAGCTATTATCGCAGTAAATGGTTGTGCCATGTTCTTGTTCATGACACAAATTTCTGAGAACTCTTCTCAACCATACTTCTTGGCATGCTGCTGTGGCTACCACATATTCTGCTTCTGCTGTAGATAAAGAAACTACTGGTTGCTTCTTGGAAGCCCAGGAAATTGCTCCCGATCCCAAATAAAACACATATCCTGATGTGCTCTTCCTATCATCAACACTTCTAGCCCAATCAATGTCAGTGTAAACTGTCAACACGAAATTTTCAGAAGAGGAGTATAAAATACCATACCCCTTCGTTCCATTTACATACCTTAGAATCCTCTTGGATGTCTGCCAATGAGTTTCTTTCGGTCTTTCCATGAACCTGGAGATTAAACTAATAGCGTGCATAGTATCTGGCCTAGTTGCAGTCAAATACATGAGGCTGCCAACTATGCTTTTAAACAATTTTGGATCAAAATCCTTGCTGTTGTCTTCTTTACTCAATTTCAACCCCATGACAGTTGGAGTTGCAGCTGCCTTGCTGTTCTGCATGTTGAATATTTTCAACACTGCTTCAACATATTTTTCTTGGGAAATGAAAATATCATTTTCACTTTGGTCTACTTCAATTCCAAGAAAATATCTTAAGAAACCCGAGTCAGTCATTTCAAATTCACTTTTCATGACTGCTTTAAAATCAGCAATGAGAGAAGCTTCATTGCCAGTAAAAATTAAATCATCTACATAAAAAAAAAAAAAAAGAATCTTACCTTCATTTTCCTTTATGTAGACTGTGGGTTCTCCATCACATTTCTCAAACCCATTTTCAATCAGGTAAGCATCTATCCTGCTGTACCATGCTCTTGGAGCTTGCTTCAGCCCATAAAGAGCTTTCTTCAGCTTGCATACTTTATGCTCTTGGCCTTCAACTTCATAGCCTAGAGGTTGTTCAACATAAACATCTTCTTTCAACACTCCATTCAGAAATGCGGATTTTACATCGATTTGATAAATCTTCCATTTGTGTTGTGCTGCAATAGACAACACAGTTCTCATTGTTTCCATCCTTGCCACTGGTGCAAAGGTTTCATCATAGTCTCTCCCTTGTTGCTGCTTGTAGCCTTTAACAACAAGTCTGCCTTTGTGCCTTTCGATCTTGCCTTCAGCATTGGTTCTGGTCTTATAGATCGACTTAACTCCAATAACTTCTTTGCCTTTAGGGATGTTGACACGCCTTATATACGCCTTGACTCCGCACTGTTA
>CM076570.1:845474446-845549446 GCA_034641835.2 Pinus albicaulis
TGAAAACTGCCTTCATTTTGAGATTTGAAGTTTGTGGATATATGGTTTTATTTTAGCATATATATGTAATTTTAGGACCGCTATAATTCTAATTTTTTTTAAAAGGGTGTTAGCTCAATGAAAGAGCACCTGCCTTATAAGAAGAAGGTTGGAGGTTTGATTCCACTGTGCCCTAACATGAGTTAATGAATGATATTGTAGTTTATTTTTAATTAAATACCTTTTATATTGATTTATTTCAATGGTAAGATATTTTTTTGGATTCATTTTTTATAGTCTTTAAAGAGAAAAAGTTGTATTGTATTGTCTTTAAATATATATTTTTATTGTCTCTAGTGAGACAAAATGTCATTAATCTCAACTATTGTCTCTAGGGAGACAAGAAATTGTCTCCTAAGAGACAATAATGTTGGTGTTATGTATTGTGTTTAGGGACAATTTTTTAAGATGATAATAATTTGAGACACCCGCTCAAAGACAATATTTAAGACAATATGACAAAGGAAATTGTATATTTAAAACAATATGACAAAGGAAATTGTCTCGAGAAAGAGAACTGAAATTGTCTCCTAAAAGCAATAATATTTCTGTTATATATTATCTTTATAGAAACAATTTTTTAAAACACCAGTAAATTTAATTCTTTAAAAACTAATTTATAAAAACAATTTAATTATTTAAGACAATATACAAATTTTCTTTTGTTTCAAGTTCAGTTAGAACAGTGCATCGGTTTTGTCTATTATCGATAATGACTTGACTATAGATGCGTGATGCAACTTCCTCGTAATAACATGTTGTCACTGCAAGGTCCACCATCTACCAATCTCGGCTTTGTCTGTTATCGATAAAGACATGGACTATAGATACGTGATGCAACTTCCTCGGAATAACATGGTGTCACTCCAAGGTCCACCATCTATCAATCTCGGCTTTGTCTGTTATCGATAAAGACATGGACCATAGATACTGGCTGCCTGTGCGCATTTATGTCATTCTGATCCTTAGTTCTACCCATCAAATTCCAAATCCAATTCCCATGGCAGATCAACTAACCTCCCAGTGTCAAAACGCTGCCGCTGCTTCTTCCTTCACGCCCCCGCCCCCTTTTTCTGCATCCACTTCTTATCACCATTACCACGTTTTCATCAACCATCGTGGGCCTGATGTGAAAAGCACCTTCGCCAGCACTCTGTACCGTCGCCTCATTTCCCATGGATTGCAAGTCTTCCTGGACAAGCCCGAACTGCAGGCTGGACACAATATTACGTCTCAGATAGAAGCTGCTATTCGAGTAGCCTCTGTCCATATAGCCATCTTGTCTCCGACCTATGCCGAATCCAAGTGGTGCCTGGATGAGTTGGTTCTCATGGTGGAGTCCAAAGCAATTATTTTTCCCGTCTTCTATAAAAGTGAGGCCTTCTGAGGTCCGGTGGACGGGCAAAGATAAAGATGGACCGTACGCTAAAGCCCTACGTATCCACGAAGAGAAGCGGCGGTACGACTTGGAGACTGTCCAGACTTGGCGAAACGCCCTTCATCATGTTGCGAATATAACCGGCTTTGAACTGCAGGAGGGTAATGGGTGAGGATATCCCACTGTCTCGATCCATATTAGTTATAAATCTGTTGCAATGAAGCATACATCACATATCAAGTATGTTTTTGTCATTACTTACTTTACTTTACTGTCTTAATTAAAATTCAGGGATGAGGGCGAAGAGGGAGCCTTGGAGAAGCACGAAGAGGAGCTGTTGGAGAAGGTCGTGCAGGCCGTGTTGAAAAATGTTGCACTGCCTTTGGATGTGGAAAAATATCCAACTGGTTTAGCGGAAAAATTACAAGAATTTGAAGGGGCACTGCGACTGCATCAGGACGACCATGTGGAGGTCAAGGTTGTGGGGATTGTGGGCATCGGTGGAATTGGAAAGACGACGCTGGCCAAATAACTTTTCAATCGTAAAAGGTCAGATTATGAAAGATCCTGCTTTCTATTTGATGTGAGGGAAAATGCAAATAGAATGTCTCTAAATAATTTACAGAGCAAACTTATTAAGGATTTTAAGGATAAAGATATCAAAATTGGGAGGTGGGAAGAAGGTGTGGAGATACTTAAAAAGAATCTCTCAGCTTGCGAGGCACTCATAATATTAGATGATGTAGATCATGTGAATCAACTGGATCCTTTCTTGCCAATTAAGCATGTCCTTCACCCCAAGAGCTTGATTTTGGTTACGTCTAGGGACAAGCATATCCTTAGAAGTGCAGGAATTGCAGAGTCAGTCAATTTATCAGTTACCAGGCCTCAATATAGCACACTCCCAAGAGCTTTTTTGCTTGCATGCCTTTTTCCAGCCATACCCACTACCAGGTTTTGAAAATCTTGTACATGGGTTTTTAAAGGCATGCCATGGTTTGCCTCTATCGTTGAAAGTATTTGGGGCGCTTGTTTGTGGACAGGACAAGCTTTACTCGGAAGAGCAACTGAATGGACTTCACCAAACATTACCTACAGAGATACAAAAAAGCCTTAAAATTAGTTACGACTCTCTCAATCACGAGGAAAGGCAAATATTTTTAGATATCGCTTGTTTTTCGATAGGAAAAGACAAGGATACATGGGTAAGCATATGGAGGGGTTCAGGATGGAAGGGTTTGGTAGGGTTTCAAAACCTGCTCGACAAGTGTCTTGTCGAGTTGGACGATGAAAATATAATAAGAATGCATGATCACCTCATCGATTTGGGAAGAGCTATTGCGGATTGTCCAGAATTCTTGCCGCGTCGTCTTTGGCGACCCATAAAGAATCTTCATCATCTTCATGAGTTGTTACAACAATCATCCTCTGTAAGTACTGTTTGACCTGCCATCTTTACCTTTGAATGTGTAAAGAACTTCAGTTATTTTTTATTCAAAGCAGTGAGCCACACAATATGTTAATAATAGTTTATTATTTTCAAAGCACAAACAGGTGATAACAGAAGTGCGCGGATTTGTGATGGCTCCTTGGTACACCTTTATTGGGGATGGGGAGGAGGAAGAGGAAGTGTTCCATTCAGAATTAGAATTGCCGTGGAATACAAGTTCCAGTCAAGAGGTGTGCGGAATTAGGAAATGGCAACTTCTTGAAGCTGAAGGCGACTTTGAAAGCATCCTGACTTCTATGCGGTCACCAAAACTCATATGGCTCCGTTGGAATGCTTCGATCTACTCATCACTGCCTTCTTGGATTCCATTGCGCGATTTAAGAGTTTTAGAAGTGTTCGGTTGGGAATTGAAAACATTGTGGCAATCTCCATCTGAGGTACGTAGATATAGATGCAGCAATTTGCTGAACGAGAATCCTCTTATCTTTTGTATTGGAGTTGTGTTTGTGCAATTTTTTGAAGTTTCAAGTGCCGGAATCTGGTGAAAAATTTTGAAGTAAAATCTTGGTTTTTGTTATTCACACTGGTTTTTTGACTCTATATATGGATTCAGCACCCTCAAAAACCTCTAAGGCACTTCGATTGTGCAAAGTTAGCAATCAAACTTCTCTTTTCAATAAATTCCTGCTAAAATTTAGAGAAATTACACTGTAAAAAATCACCACAAAAGCCTTTAAAAAGTCACACTAAAGACTACTCGTTTTGTATTTCTCATATAATTGAAACGTGCATAACATTGCAGGCACCTGTCCAGTTGCGGGAATTAAATATTGAAGCGCCACTTTCCGAGTTTCCAAAGTCATTAAGGTCGTTGAAGCACCTAGAAAAGATTGTACTGAATTGCCAACGATTGTTGACATACCCAGATCTAGCAATGCTACCAGAAGAATTTTGTTATCTCAGCTCCTTGACATATCTAACCCTCATACGGTGCCAAAAATTGCAGTTTCTTCCAAATTTCTTTGGGAATCTAAAAAAGCTCGAATACATCCATCTTTCTAAGTGCAACAGTTTGGAAATGCTTCCAGATTCTTTTGGGAATCTAACAAATCTTCAACACATCAATCTGACAGATTGTAGATGTTTGAAAAGACTCCCAAATTCCTTTGGGAATCTGATAAATCTCCAACACGCCAATCTTTCTAAGTGCAGCAATTTGGAGATGCTTCCAAATTCTTTTGGGAATCTAACAACTCTCCAACATATAAATGTCACACTCTGCGGACGTTTGAAGATGCTTCCAGATTCCTTCCAAAATCTAAGAAATCTCCAAACCATGAATCTGATATTGTGCAGAAGTTTGAAGATGCTTCCAAGTTCCTTTGGAAATTTAAAAAATCTTCAATACATCAATCTTTCTCGGTGTAAAAGTCTGGAAATACTTCCAAGTTTTCAGCGAAATCTATTGCAACTTAGACATCTACATTTGAGTGATTGTTTGAATTTGACTCTTTCCACACTTGGAGATATCACCACTCTTGAATGTTTAGATCTATCAGGTTGCCTCCAAATGGAGTTATTGCCTTCCCAGGTTGGACAGCAGAGAATGGCAGAGCACAACGGAACTACATCCATGTTTATTGAAAGGAGAAATGTATATTTATACAAGTCAGAAACAATTATGCATAAACTGAATCTGGAAACTGATTGCTAACTAATCTAGAACTACTTCTAAACTTAACCGAATGATTAATTCTTTAACACCCCCTCTTAATCTTGAGGGTTACATTATTTTATTCCTAACTTTTGACATTGAAATTCATTCTATATTTCCGAACTCAGAGAGAAGTCTCTTGACTTTCAACTAGATTTGGTTTTCTTCTTCTTTTCTTCCAAATTCTGTAGCTTCTAAATTGTTTCATCATGTGCGTCTCATTGTATTGTTCAAACCTCAGACTTTTCATTTGCTGGTGCAGGTCTTTTACAATTCCAGGTTGTCTAAGCATGTCCCGGACATCTTCCAGAAATGTGGGCTACTGCCACATACTGTCTACTATATTATGGTTTTCATGATCAATCTGCTGCAACATAATATTATAATAATGTCTTGTTTCTTCAAAACTCCAATGCATGAAAATTTCATTAACATGTTCATCATGCATATCCTCTTCAACATTCAATTCTACATCTTCTGTGAATTCTACATCTTCTATGTAGATCTTATCCAGACATGGTGTTGCAAGCCATGTTTCAATAAACTTTAACTCTTCTTCATAATCATTTTGTGTACCTGCACATTGAAAATCAATATCAGAATCCAAAATATTTTCAGAACGACATTGGTTCTGGTCTTTTGGCTCTGCAATGAGATCTTTCTCCTGTTGCGATTCTTTCTCTATTTCTGCCTCTATCTCTGTTTCCCTCTGCTCTGCAGTGAGAACTTTCTGATGTTGCGCTTCCTTCTCTGCCTCTGCATCTTTCTCTGTTTCTTCTTTTACTTTGCAGACTTCTTTCTTTACTTCTGTCTCTGTCTCTTTTCCATTAACCTGTAATGCTACGAACAAATTGTCTTCCACTAACTGCAGTGGGGTTATCTCACCAAATAACATCATGTCAATATCATACTTTTGTTGCATCATCTGCAACCAGTCATCATTAGTCAAAAATTCATGATCAAAGTTAACATCAACCATCAAATTTTCATCAGCAAGTTGCATTGCTGGATTCACCATCTCATCATCAGCAAGCTGTGTTGCTGGAATCAACAAGTCATCATCAGCAAACTGTGTTGCTGGTTTCACCAAACTTTTGTCAGGAGCGGCAGAGAGAGAGCACGAAGATGTTTGTGAACCCCACTATACACAGTTACAAGTGGACGAAGATTTGTTGATACCAGCAACATGGATTGCTGATGAAGCTTTGTTGCTGGAATCACCAAATCTTCATCAACAATCCATGTTGCTGGTATCAACAAATCTTTGTCCACTTGTAACTGTGTACAGTGGGGTTCACAAACATCTTCGTGCTCTCTCTCTGCCGCTTCTGCACTTTCTTCGCATTCTTCATCCACCCGTGACTGAGCACAGTGGGATTCAACAAACTCTTCATCTCGTTTTGGATCTGCTGCTACAAATCCACCTTCATCTTCAACTTCACCAAAACATCTCTCAAGGGTATCCCAAGCCTCCTTAGCTGTCTTGGCATCTTCACCTCTCCTAATTTTATTTGCTTGCGTGGAACACAAAATTTTCAACAACAGAACTTTTCAACAGCAGGACCGCTCAGTACAGCTTTCCCCCTCTCCAGCGTGCAGAGGGTTTTTCACTCCAGCGTGTAGAGGCGGCAGACAGGCTCTTTCTCTCCGGCAGAGGTAGTAGGGCTATGCGAATTGGGTCTCTTCCTCGGCTCTTTCTATCCGGCGGCTTTTCCGTCTTCTTTCACAGCCTAACTGTGGCTCGGCTATGTACAACGAGCGGCTCAATTTCCAAACAGTCTCTAGACTGCTACTCCATCAACAGCAACCAATCATGCATTCTCTATAATTGTCGGCCATCTGCAATGCGTTTCGGTGCATGTTCTTTAAAACCTTCATCGGAGGTCTTTCATATGGAACAAAAAATTATTTGGCGGCAAGGGCAAGGCTGCTTATCCAACCGCAACAGGAAAATAAAATATGGAACAGAGGACCAGTAGCAACAGTAAAAGAAACCGGCGGCCCTTTACCTTTCAATGGTTTTCTTCAACTGGTCAAACGCCTCTTCACTTGACGTAGTTAATTGCAGTCATTGGCAATCTGCAGACAAATTTTCTCCCTCTCAAACTGGAATCCGACTTGACCAGCGACGTTCCCTCAGGTAACTATACCAACAAAACGATTTGCCCAACTATTCTATGCTTCTCGAACAAACTCCAGACTAAATCTTGTCACTGGCTCGGTTTTTTTTGACTGACAATTCTTTCTCCTTAGCAGACTGCGTTTTCCCACTTCAAACGCAAAGAAAACTTGAAAGTTTTCTAATCAGACTCCTCTTGTGCCCTGATCTCTGTCTCTGCTACTCCAACGATCAAATAGAAAACAGATTCACAAAGAAAATTGACAAGATCGACTCTCAGCTTTGATACCATGTCAAATTAACAAAAGGAGACAGCAGAGAATTGCAGAGAGCACAATGACACTACACCTATATTTATTGAAAGGAGAAATGTATATTTATACAAGTCAGAAACAGTTACGCATAAACTGAATCTGGAAACTAATCATTAACTAATCTAGAACTACTTCTAAACTAACCGAATGATTAATTCTTTAACAAACAGTCTTTGAAAAATTTAAATTTGTTCCGTACAAACATCATAGCTTTACCTAGTAGTATTGTATGCCTGAGCAATTTGGAACTTCTGATGTTAGGAAGCCCTTTGTTGGGAGCGCTGCGATCTTTGATCGGAAACCTAACTGGATTGAAGGAATTGTGGCTCCATGGATGCCCGCAATTGAAATGTTTGCCAGATTCAGTTTGCATGTTGAGTCAGTTGACAAGGTTGAAGATAAAGGAGTGTGGAATACAATACTTACCACCAGATCTCATGAACATGAAGAGCCTTGAATTATTAAAGGTCACCAGAAGTCCTCTCCGGCAACTACCATTCCAAAGGGTTAAAGGAGAAACAGAATCATTGTTCACTAGTACGCAGAGAATAAAAAAAAGGGAGAGTAAATTCGATTCTCCCATTGATACAGTCATGATGGAGTTCAAGGAGTTGGAGTTGTGCTGCACAGAAATAACGGATGTATCCTTTTCTAAAGGTATATGTCCCAACCTTCAAATTCTCAGGTTAAAGGGTTGTAAGAAATTGGTGGAGATTGGAGCATTGCCAACAACACTAATAAATCTGGATTTAAGGTGTTGTCGTGCATTGGATGAAATAAGAGGGCTATGTGGTCTTGCAAAACTTGAAGAGCTGGACATAAGAGGGTGTAATAATATTAAATTAGAGGGGCTGAAAGGTGTCGAAACTTTGATATCTTTGAGGAGATTTCGGACTTCTGTATGGCACGACCTGAAAAGCAGGCCAGCTTTGCCCCAATCGACGACAGTGTGCAAGGATGATCTTGGTGATTATGATCATGACATATATGAGTATTATGATGATGATTATTTTGTTGAAAACAAATCGTTCCGGTTTTGCCGGGATTGAAAGAATGGAAAGAAATTTTGGAATATATCATTTTTGGATCCCTTCATTTTGATGTTTAAAAAATGGACCTAGGTTAACTGTTTTGCATGTTAGAGGTTTTTGGATACTTATTTTAGGAATATGTTGAAATCATAGTGAATTTTAAAAAAATTGAATCTTTTTATATCATTTAAATATCTGTAGAAAATTTCAAAATTATGAATTTTGAAAAATAGATTTTAAACCCATAAAAATATGATCTGAATCAAAATGGTTTTACTAAATTTTAATTAAAAAATTCAAGTAAAATTCACATACGTTCTAAAAACAACTTTTTTGGCATTTCTTAACTCACTACAATGTAAACAGGTTTTAAGATAATATTTAAGACAATATTTAGGTAAATCATCTTAACTTGAGAGAAAAAAGAAAATTTGTGTATTGTGTTAAATATTGTTTACTAATAGGTGTCTAAAATTAAATTGTGTTAAAATGTTGTCTCTATAAAGACAATATATAAGAAAAGCATCTCTATAAAGACAATATATAACACAAGCATTTTTTATAATTCTATTTTTGTCTCTCCATAGACTGTTTCATTTTTGTCTCTCTAGAGACAATAGTTGGGATTAAAGACATATTGTCTTTTAAGAGACAATTTCTTTGATCCTAATTATTGTATCTGGAGACAATAAAAAATTATATAAAAAAATAATATCACTTTTCTTCTTAGAGACAATATAAAATAATGAATCTACAAAAATGTCCCACCATTGAAATAAACCAATATTACAAATAAACTACAATATCATTGATTAATTCATATTAGGACACAGTGGAATCGAACCACCGACCTCTTCCTTATAACCCAAGTGGTCTTTCATTGAGGTAGCACCCTTTAAAGAATTATGTGAAAGTTATGGTAGTCCTTGAAATTGCATACATAGGCATTGATTTAAAAAAAATGTATGACACAAAATGGTGTAATCTTTGTAAAATCTAAAATCACTCAGCTCCTATTTTTAACTTGATAAAAATAACTCAATGGAATTAGCTCAATGTCACTTTTTCCTAAAATCCATCAGTAGCAACAACTAATGCACTCCTATCAATCTACATATAATAGCAAGAGAAGCTGCGAGGTAGAATGTCCCTACCAAAGAAATGTAAATGAAAATTGTTGATCTCAAACTGGAATCCAATCGAATCAACGGTAGAATCAACTCTACATGGTAATACAGTGTTATGTAATACTGATTTCAATACCGAATTCATGGGACCATTGAACATGCATTGATCACAGTTGTAGCCTACTAAGCGAATGAAGAACTAATCCACTGATGTTTCTTTCTTACTGCTCTTTCAATCCTTCTTAATGCCTTGTCAAACTATGCTCGAACCTAGAGAACATATCCATATGCCCAACGTCTTATATTAGTTCACGTCAAAAATACAATATTATTTTTAAAAATATGCTTTCAAAAATCAAAATCATATGATAAAAATAGAAACTACCTTTAAAAAAATATGATAATAATAAAAATAATAAAATAGAAACTCTTGAGTATGTGTTTCTTTTAAAAGCTTGGCGTACCACCTTGTGGAGTCTGCAAACTTCGATTGTGTCACAGAGGTGCTTCATGTGATTGCATGACCAAATAATTGGCTACTTGGTTTACTTGATTGGCATGGATCTCTGCAAACTTTGACTGTGTCACAAAGGTGCTTCATGTGATTGCATGACCACATAATTGGCTACTTGGTTTACATGATTGGCATGGATCAATGTCTTGGTCAACCAAATGTATAACTTTTATCCCAGACTCTTAAATCAGACAGAAGCATAGTCAGTGGTCAAGGAAAAAGTGAAACGAGTTTACCATTTAAAGAAAGAGATTCAATTGTTTCAAGTGCAGATTTTGTAAAGTATTTCCAAATACTAAGACTTGATATAAAATTTCTTAAAAAAGAGACGACATCCTGAAAAATAGTGATATAAAATTATTACCTACTTGATCCCAGGTCTGGCCCATATCACTTTGGCAAGTTACCAATTTTCCATAATTTAAATTAAAAAAAAAGATGTTTCTCTAAATCTGGCAGAGATCAGGGTCCTCTCCGATCATGCACTTGTCATTCTAAGTGAATGTGTTCTTCCATATATTTGAAAGGTATGTTACAACCTATTGCTCAAATTCCTCTTTCATTTTAGTCGTGGATTCTTCACCTGCAAAAGATAGAAAAATACCAAAGTCATAAGTGCCAAGTGGTATCTGCATGCTCCAGTTGTGGTGTCTGCATGTTGTTGTTGTCTATGGGAGGATCACAGACTACTGATGTTTTGAGCAATTGATGACTATTGATGTTTTGAGCATGTAGGTGCTTGAAGATGTTTGCCTATTGATCTAGTTAAGATGCTCACTCCTACGCCTCTGATGATGCTAGCTTTGATGCCTCTGCCTTAGTCTTAGCCACCGGTCCTAGTGGTACTTCAACTGGATGTGATCTTGGCTATGTGGGGAACATATGCGTCCTCCCTCCTTTGGCTTTCAGGTAGGCACATGAGCCACCTTCCACTCGAACCATCAGGGTCATAGAACACACTCGAGGTAAAATTGTTATTCTTGAACCAAAAAACTAATTAGCACCAACCGACCTCTTGGCCTTAGATTTTGACGACTTTGCTCGCCATGGTCGTAAGCACCCTAGTTGTCCTAAAGATCTAACTCTACACTAATGATAATAAAGGCATGTAGAAAAAGCTTCAAATAGAAAAGCTAACCAAGTGGCACTGACATAACTGAAATTTCATTTCAGCATACCTGTGCAGACCTTATACTGTTTACACATGATGGTTACTTCAACTTAAAAAATAAAAAAAACTCAGAAAATGAATAAATTTAATTGTATTCAATTTTAACTATTCTAATTTTCCCATTTACTTTCTTTTGTCTTAAACAAATGTCTTAAAAATACCTTCAGTTGCTACTTCTAGTCAAGCCAATTAGCGACTATCCAACACCCCGTAAACTATGGTTAACTTCTTTTCAGGGAATATAACCTTTTGCTATGCAAAATAGACCCCATCGACGTCTATCACAATGAAAGTGAGACATCACCAGCTTTCGAAGTTTGTCGGCATTCCTGGTACGGCGTAGAAGTCAAATTGTTTTAACTTTGCATGAATTCTTTACTTTGCGAAAAATACTTCGTAGTTTCAAATTAGTTTTATTACGTAATAATACTTTGTTTTGTAAAAATAAAATCACAGGTAAAAATATTGGGAAAGTTATTAAAATTCACTGCATTAAATTGTTTTTTAATTAAATAATTGTTTTGTTAATTTTTGAAATTTTACTTTTTAATATGATTTTATTTGGTTTTAGTTTTAAATTTAAATATTTACTTTTAAAATATCAATATCAATATATATATATATAGATTTAAATAAATAATAATTAAAAAAATATTTTATCTTATATAAAATTAAAATTAAATATATTAAAAAATTTATGAATTTATTGATATCATTTTCAAGATGGTTATAAGTAATATTAACATTTCTATATATTATTTTGGCTATAAAAAAATTTTAGTATTAAAGTATTATCTAAAATTACTTTTAATTAATTATAAGTTAGAAAGAAATAAAGGGGTTGTAGAAGGAGGGATTCTCTTTAATCTAGATGGAGATTAGGAAATAAAGTTTACATGGGGTTTAAGTAAAAAAAATGAATAATCTGGCAAAACATAATGGGTTTTATCTTGGCCTTCAGTTGGCCAAAGATCAAGGCATCCCTTGCATAGTCATTCTCGGGGATTCCCTTATCACAATTCAACACATTTTTTGGAATTATTTGCACTTTGGAGTCACTCTCGCACAAGGAATATTTTCATATCCTTTGTAGCCAAAATAAAGAAGTTGATATACAAGCTAATCTTTCATGTCAACTGGAAGAAGGACAATGTAATCTTAATGGATCCTTAAGCTGGATAATGATCCCATGATATCTACTAAAGATGTTCCTAATCTCATCTCTACTATTATAATTGAGGGCTCAAACCAAAATAAATTTTGTGCCAAGGTGAGTGATATAAGCCTCCCATGCCTTCTCCTTTGGAGAATAGTTCAATGATCAACAGGTGGCATCACACATAGGTTATATCAATTAAGGTGGCATCCTTGGTAAATGAAATCCATGGGAACATTTATTCATGTCATGTGAAGATGTTCAATTATGGACTCCTCTTCTCTCTTACCTTCGTCTTTGTACAATGACTGATGGCGAATCAATGGGTTGCATTTATGAAACTTAAAATGGCGTCATCTCTCGAAGCATGGGATTCTCTGCATGGAGGGAAATATTCATGAAGGGTGATTTCATGCTTATGTTAGAAGAATTGCTTCGATGGGATACATATTGGTGTCTCAATGGTGTCTGGAGAATTCCTCAGTCCTTCATTCATTGTGTTGGGACTCTCCTTCTAGAGTGTTGGAATCTCCCATGACCCTCTTCTTTTCATAAGAACAAGTTCAAAATTTTTGGGCTTTTTGCCAATCTATGTTTCTTATCCCCTATTGGAAGCCAATAGTATATCCGACATTGAACAATACATTAATTCCTATTATTATCCGGAAGATAAATTAGGAAGCTCTAATTTCATTAGTAGTGGTTTTCAAAAGGGTTCTCAGTTTTGCTACACGGTTAAAGCCACAACTCAAGTAGGGGCAGGGGGTCAATTGCATGGTCCCTTTGATTTATCCCCACAATCTCCATCTTGGTCTTTCAAGCAGAGATATATCTGAAGTTGGTCTGTGGTCATCATTACTTTCAAATATATTCTAGTCTGGTATTGTGTCGATCCTCTTTCTCCTTCTAGCATGTGTTTTTCTCACAAATTTGTTCACAAAGGCACGATGGAAAATAATTATGTGTCTGCTTCAACTTTCATCAATTCTGGCCCCTGCAATCGCTGCCTGCACCCTCCTATTTACATCCATGAAGATATTATGTCCCTTCGCTAACAACTTAGTCAAAAATCAACCAACATCCTCTTCCTGATTGAGAAAGTCCAGTAACATCAATCTAGGATTACTCAGTTGGAAGTCAAATTGGACTAGATTCGCCACCATCTTGTTGACTTGAAGTATCAGAGAACTCTCGATGAAAACCGAAGCACGATTAACAGTGTCATGGGTGGCCCCTCGGACAAGATGTCCATTGATCCTCCTCTGTAAGCTATGCATGCTCAATATAACTGCATTTTGTTATGCATCCAATTCTTCATGGCATATAGCAATAGTATTTTTTGCATATTGTATGATTATAGTAGGAGGTTTGAAGTAAAATTTGTATTTCCTCTCTCACTCTTACTAGAAGATCTTGTCTACTAGAACATAATATAAAATTTCCCAAGTATCTTGCTACGAGCAGGCACAAATTAAATAGTAATTTTTCTCATCTTTGTAAAAAAAAAATAAAAAAAATTGAAACAAATAAATTAATGAGATTTTAAAAACATTTAACATAAATAGAAAGTTATTTTTTAAAAATTCCATGAAATTATGGGTCCGTGCAAAATAATTTTATCCAACTATGACACATTAGTTGCAATAGAAATGTGGAAAAAATGGAAATATGATCACAAAAAATAATTATTGGAGGTATTCACACAACATTTTAGGATACCATGAAAAAATATGAAACCTAAATAATCAATTTGTCTTTCTCATAATTCATTTATAGAAAATAAGTATAAATTTAAAAAATGGATGTTTCCCTAATAGTGGTATGTTATTTCTCTCTAAAACATAATGCATTACATTACATTAAGAATTGAGTTTGATATGTAAACAATGGAATATTCTGAAACAAATTTGTATTATCCTAAATAACAAAGAGGTCCCATAAATTATTATTTTTCCACAATTTTTTTTTTTTTAAATTAAGAAACATAGTGAAACCTTAAAATGATGAGGTCCATATGTTGCGAGGGTCTTAACATATACACAAAAGTTTCCAATAATCTGTAGATCTTCATCTGTTTTGGTTTGGCTTCTTTTCAAATTTCAAAATAATTCAACGAATCAAAATTTATAGAAAAAGAAAAGACCTAAATTACAAATTACATAAACAATAATAAGTAATTTTTGTGTGTGTAATTTACTTATAGATCTCCATAAATATGTGAATTTTTATTAGCAATGAATACATAGATCACATAAAGAATCATGGTTGAAAATCTGCAAGTTGGAAAAATGGATGTGTTATTTATTTTTGAAATTAACCTGTGCACATGACTAATGGCATTATGTGATATTAACACACATACATCATAATAATGGGCATGCATTATATTTAATGTACATATGTTTTAGAATTTTCTTGCATTATATAATGCACACATTCTCTTCTTCCCCCTCTCTCTCTCTCTCTCTCTCTTTCTTCCTCCCTAGCCATCCCTTTCCTCTTCATTTGTTTCTCTCTCTCCTTATCTATTTCTCTTTCATTATGTGCCTCTCCTATGTTGAGCTCTCTCTCCCCTTCACTAAGCCCCTCATTTCTCTTGGTAGCCCCTATTACTCACTCTCTCCTTTCTTTAACTTGCCCCCATCACTTTCTCTACCTCTCTTTCCAAATCCATTTATCTTTCTCTCTCCTTGTACTACCCTCCTCTCTCTCACTCTCTCTCTCTCTCTATCTCTTCCTTTCCCCCCAACTCATTCCCTCCATCCAATCCCCACTCTTCATCCTTTTCTCTCTCACTATCCCTTTCTCTGAATTTTCTTATGTATCCCTCCTATATTCTTATCTTTTCCCTTTGCTAAGCACCATATATCTCTCCATAACATCCCCACTCCCTCTCTCTCCCCTTATGTTTCCCTGCAGTTTTTCCCTCATCATTCTCTCTATTTCTTCCTTCCCTCATCTCCCTTACTCTACCCCTCATATATATATATGTGGCTCTTACCCACCTTTCACCCATATATGTATAACATATTGGATTTTAAAATCTATTATAATTTGTTGAAATATATTAAATAGATAAAATACCAATATCAATATATAATGTAATAGAGTTTGTATGTTACGTATATCTTAATATATTATTAAGATAACAAATACATTGAATTTAAAAAATACTACTTTCAATTTGAATTTGAATAAAATTAAAATTATAATAGATATCGTTTAAATATTTTTTGCAAAATCGTTGAAAAATATTAACCCTACAAAATATATATTTTTGTTCTGTTTTTATTTGTTTCTTTTATAATTAATAAGAATTAACAATTCGATTAGCCTTGTACTCATGTAAAATGTGGTTGATTCTAGCCACCACTACTACACTTTTGGGGGCCTATGATTTGTTTTCCTCTCTATAGATTGGATCACAACTGAGGGATTGACCTTTGAATATTTTGACTTCCACGATCTCACATCTTTTAAATCACCAATTAAAATCTCCCTTAAAAATTAAACCTATAAAATATTAATACTGATCAGTGTATAATATAAATAAATTAATATAATTTTTATATTATATCGCTTATTATATTATTAATAGAATAAATTCATTAAATTTAAATAATGACACACACAAATTAATACATTAGATTATATTTATTTAGTAATGCATTACATTTAAATTCTTAAGATTATATTTATTTAGTAACGCATTACATTTAAATACATAAATTAATTTGTATAAATTTAAACTTTTTATAGTGATAAATTGTTCCTAAATTTATGTTATAATATTAGACCTTTATCACATATAATGGAAGGTTAAGACGTTAATTACCAATCCAAACAGGGTTCAGCATCACCTAGTCCCGATGACAAAGCACACTGGGTTGGTTCGAATCGCTGAATGCCCATTATATGTGATTATTACCAAAGAGATTTTTTACAATTTTATATGGATCACGTAAGCAGATTCTAAAAATATTAGACCTTTATGTTTTAAATTATCTGAATACAAAGTTTTTAGTTTATAATATTATTAATAATTTTTGGATATTATATTTATTTTATAAGCATTTTATTCAATTAAGGTTTAGTTTTCATTTATGGTTTCATTAAATTAATAGATGTATTATTTGTTTTTTTTGTTTTTTTTATTCTTTAATATTCAGCTTCATTCATCTTCATCGTTTTATATGGCTCTTTTAATCTATAAAATATGATTCAACGACTCTTATATATATATATATATATATATATATATATATATATATATATATATATATATATATATATATATATATATATATATATATATATATATATTTTATTTTTTTTAATTATAATAATGGTTTTATGATTTTTTAATTTTATACAATAAGTATATATGAACTTTTGATAATGACTATGAACTTCCATTACCAATAATTCTAACATTATTAGAAAATAGTTTTATTAATTTTTATGTTAGGAAATTTCATCACATGATCATGGATCCAATTATTTGTAGTTATTTTCTCTTTGAAATTCTCAAATTCATCTTTCTTTGTTTTCCATTATCATTTATAATAAAATTTAGAACTATTTGTAAACAATGGGTGATTTTTTTGGAAAACCTTTCTATTTTATCATCTTCCAATAAACTCTCCATGAATGCATTTGGATTAATGGTTCCTTTGTTCCATAATCAAGAAAATTATTTTGTTGTTGAATATCTTAATTAGAATGGGTGAATATGTCATTTTCTTATTTCGTTCATAGATTCAAGATACATAGTAGAGTCTACTGTTATATCTATTATGATTTTATCCTTACCAAAAAAATGCTATGGTTCATACAATTATTTTGTGATGAATCCATTTACAAAGTCCTTTAAAAACATGGGGCCAATATCGATTGGAGATTGGGGAGATTTCTATTATTGGAAAAAGTAAGTACCAAAAAGTATGATTGGAATGTTTTGAAACATATCTCTAAAAGAATGCAATCAAAATTTTATGTTTGCAGTAGTCTTGATAGGGTTTGGCGAGGGGAAGAGCTTCCACTTGGTGACACTTCACCCCGTAAAGATGCAGTACTTTATAAAAATAGATTTATTTAGCTATATTTAAACAAGGAGTATGAATATTATCCTAATTATGGGTATATAATCTACTTGTTTTATGTTATAAGAAATGAATGATTTTTTCATTTGTTCCAATCATTAACATATGATTTTGTCATTAGAATTATACAATATCAATTGATATGTCTTATCGATTATAGCTTCACTTCATTTTGGTTAATCAAAGAAGTTGAAAATTTCCAATTCAATCTGTTGTGCCTTTAACAAATAATTTACTACTTTGAGGATGATTGGGGCTTCAAATGAAAGTTGTTTCATGATATTTCTACAAATATAAATAACAAATGTCATGCAACCTATGAAATTTCACCTACCTTTTCTCCTATTTCCATTATTTTCGTAAATAAATGCCAAATAATGCCTCGTGCTTTTCCAAAGCCTTAGCCTTGCCTTTGGCAATTTCCTTTTGGCCATAGTAACTAAAATGAACACTCGCTAGGATTTTTTTCCCACCATTCATCTTGGAATACATGTCCCATCACTGTGGTCTTATATCTATTTTTTACATGAATTTTTACCAGGGTTGTTACATTGGCTCCCCTTTCTATTAAAATATCCATTTTCCATAATCCTCCTGATTCTGGAGGTTAATCATATAAAAATGTCACACGTAGGAAGAAGAAACCCGCTAAATATAAAATGGTTTCATCCTGTAACAAGATCGAATTGTGTTATGTCGATGAGGTTGGATCTCCCAATAATTGATTTGATATTGTTTCTGATTTTAGTATTGGGAATGTCTCTATTTTTATTTTGGAGTTTGGATCCTTATAGGGGATGTAACCGTGCATGTGGTGCCTCCATGATTATTATTTCCATTAACATACTGGGTTTGGGATCGGCCCCAAAATTACACTCCTTAAGAGGTATTTCTCGAGTTCATAAAACTTCTGTAATCCTTTTCCAAAAAATGATGGTTTGAAGAGATAAGGCATGGGAGGAATGTTGTTTGTGTACCCTACATCGCATGTAGTTACAATTGATGCTATTGAATTATTTGGTGGTCTCACGGTTATGTGGGATCCAAAAATTATTGAGATGCAGGCATTTTTGTTGTGTGCATGGATTATCATGATTGGACAAATGATGGGAAAAATGTCAAAGGGTCCGAATTGTCAATTCATATGTTCCATATGTGGGATGTACACCATTTTGGGACCATATTACGCAATATGGAATCCTTCAATTAATTTCCATGATCATCGCAGGGGATCTTAATTTTTCGATGGGGGGGGAAGAGATTTGGGGACAAAAGCCTAGAATTGATAGTATGGCTACTTATTTCAGAGGTTTGATGGAGGATTTTTCCCTATTGGATTTGACACCAGATTCTCTTAGACCCACTTGGAGGAATGTGAGAACTAATGAGGAGGGTGTCTAAAAAATAATGGACAAGTTTCTGGTTAATCATACTATGGTTAATCATCTGGCAGATACTGGACACATTATCCTCAGGATCCATTATTTTTTTCAGAGGAATACCGACACTGGATCATTGAATTTAGTGGTAAGAGAAGGGACATTATCCGTTGATGGGAAGAAGACATATGCATGAATATTAGGAAGACATGGATAAAGTTTGGGGATAAAAATACGAGATATTTCGACACACATTTCAATGCCAAGAAAAATATCAATTCCATAAGGAGGATAAGAGATGACATCGGAAACATATTCAGTTCACATAGATCTATTGAATAGGTGATGACCACACATTTCAAAGGCCAATTCTTCGCACAAGAGACATCTTTCAGGTCACAAATGAATTTCATCAAAGAAGTTCCAAACATGTTCACATCAGAGGATAATGACAGATTGAGACAACCAATAAGAAGGGAGGAATTGACAAACATGTTGAAGGAATGTGCAAAGGAGAAAATTCTGGGCCCAGATGGGTGGGGGGATGAAATTTTTATTCACTTCATTGATTTGATGATCCTAGATTTTTTGGAAGTGACTGAAGAATATAGGATTCATGGGTTCATCTCGGGTGCCATAAATGCGACTTTCATCGCATTAATCCCTAAAAGGGAGGAACCAAGAACCTTTGAAGATTATCATCCCATATCTCTCTGCAACTCGGTGTACAAAATGATATCAAAATTGATTGCAAGTATGTTGAAGTCGGTATTGTGGAAGCATATTACAAAGGAATAGTTTGGTTTCTTGGAAGGTAGACAAATACAAGATGTAATTGGTATTTGATAGGAGATGATGCACTCTATTAAATCACGGAAACAAGGAGCATTCCTTATAATGGTAGAATTGAGCAAGGAATATGATTGCATTGAATGGGAATTCCTCTTCTTGGTTCTGTTAAAATCTGGTGTATCTCTCTTTAATATTAAAAGTTTTTGGCATGTTAAAAAACTACAATTTTTGCTATTGTTATTAATGTATTTCCTTCATATTTTTCGATGCATATACAAGAATTAGACAGGGTTGTTCCATGTATCCATTTCTCTTTCTCTTAGCTTTTAATTGTTTCAGTAGAAACATGAGGGTGTCGAAGGATAATGGAATCATTAAAGGGACCAGAGTAACCAAAAATATTTCCATCTCTCATTTAATGTTTGAAGATGAGATGTTACTCGATGAAAACTCCACAGTGGGGGAGTGGAGAACCATAATAGACCTCATTAAATCATTTGGATTTGCATCTGGTTTGTGTATGAATGAAGGAAAATCGATGTTGTTACACGATGACAGTGAGGAGAATGTAACAAAGGAAATATGTGATATGTTTTGGGTAGCATCGTCAATCATGGATGATGGTTTCACATACCTTGGGTTTAAGATGAAATCAAAAGGATAATATAACCAAGATTGGGCATGGATAATCAAAAGTTTTTACAAAAAATGTAAGTTGGAAGTACAGATGGTTGAAGATGGAAGGAAGGACGGTAATGATGAAATCAGTGCTACAAAACATTTCAGTATATTGGATGTAGATTTATTTAATGCCAAGGGAGATCATCCATAAGATAGTAGCTATCATGAGCCACTTATTATGGGCTGGAACACTGTTACAAGATGAAATTCATATGGTACGATGGTCAACACTTGCAAGGTAACTGGAGGAAGGAGGTTGGGGTTTCATAAATACATCCACTTTTAACAAGGATCTTATTATAAAAAATATGTGAAGGGAAATTTTTGGAAATGGTGCGTGGTCTCATATCATTAAGGAAAAATATATGTTTTGTCAAACTTTCTCCTCATGTATTAGTAGTGGTGCCAAGAAGAAATATGCTATATCACACATATGGAGAAGTATGTTTTACACTCTATTGAAAAATCTAGGGAATAGCAATTAGGTTATTTCTCTTGTCATGATACCTGCTTGTGAATTATTTCTACTCCTTTATATTATGATCTTTTCTTTAGTTATATTATTATAGTGTTATTCATAAAAAAACTACCAAAGCGTAAAAAATGAAAATACAAGAGACACAAAATATAGGTGATCAACCAGGATCAAAACCTATCCCACTAGAGAGGAAAAACAAAATGAGTTTTTCTTCTTATAGAGACTTAAATTGATGAATACCAAGACCAAGACCCTTAGCCTATTTGACCTCTCCAATACCAATACACCAAGCTTCTTATTTTTGCCTCTATTTCTTAATAGAGTCAACGATAGTAAACTTCTTGTTTCTTGTTTCTACCTCTGCTACCTTTTAGTTCTCAGCTTCCTTTTCTCTGATTCAGACTTGCAACTTCTTGGCCCTAATTCAGAAACCCTAGTACATGTAGATGAATTTCTCTTGTACCTCGATTTCCTTCACTTTAGATGGAGGTTATCTCCTTGACAACTTAGCTTGAGATACACCTTAGTTTTCTCCTTGACTTGACCTTCAAAAGGGACCACAGTACTTCAACTTCTTCTACAATAGACATCATCTATAATTTGGACCTATGGAGTGATTCAACACAAAATATACCCAAAAAAAAAGTTCAGGACATCACTCTTCCTTTTCTTCTCTTCGTTGGTTATGAGGCTCCTTTACCAGTGATTCTTGCACTCCTTTTTGCAGATTTCTCCTTGATTGAAATTATTTCCTTGAAATTAAGTTGAGATGCCATATTTATAATGGTTTTCCCATGTAAATTATCCAACTCGAGTTGTGTGTGATACGACATGTCCTTTGGTGAATCTTCATAATTTTATTTAAGGCCGAATTGAAGGAGATGCTTGAGTTTGGTCTTGGAGGGTCACTTTGACTCATTCATAGACTCACATATATTTGTAACATGCCCAAGAAGGGTGTTCCATACACAACATTGAATAAACATATTATTATGACTTGATGACAAACCTAGAGGCTCACAGTGAGAACCTTAACTAAAATAAAATTCCTTGATCATGAAACCCATGATTCAAGCATTACAAAAGTAATTTTATTTTATTCTTTACATCAATTACATAAAATCATATTTACAAATTTCATTATGAATACTGAACCTAGTTACACTTTTCAACACACTCTACACTACATGTTGGGGTTTGTCCATTGGGGGGCTGGAGATGGATCCAAGATCAAAATTGGATTAGTAGCCATCATGGGGAAGGTTGGAAATCATTCATTGTCCTTTCAAATACTGCAAATCCTTCAGAGAAATGACATTATCGGCTTGCAATAGATATATCTGTAAGGGACTCAAAACATTGATCAACAAAATTTGAGAAGGGTTGAAGATCTTGACATACTAGAGACATATCATGAGGAATGGGGGCCGTACGTAGTGCAAATTCGATATGTTGGCATCACTCTTGGTGATAAGCAAGACTGTATGATATGGGGGGGGGGGGGGTGGTGTGAATTAAAAAGAACAATCCGATGGTCCAATACATCTACTTGAGGTTGCCAATGCATGGGACGATAAGTGAATATAATAAGCGTCTACATGATATATGTAGATGGAATCTCTCAAACAAATATTTTTATTTTTGCTGGATGGAAACACATAATCATATATTAACATGGAAGAACTTACACAAGTGTGATTTCATTGGTCCTGTAATATGCCCTCTATGCATGAGCTAGGGGGGATATACAAGTCATTTTTTGATCAAATGCTCATATGTGAGGCTGATTTTGGATGGGGTTATAGAGGAAATTAAGCTTCCTTTCGTTGGAACGAATAAACCCTTGTTCATATGTATTTTGTCATGGTTCACTTGAGAGAGGAAGTACAGGTCCCTCCCATTATATATCATATGTATTATATGGTGAAGTAGGAATGTTTGAATTTTTTTATCAAAAAACTACGATTGTTAGAGAAACCATTATCAAGACAGTTGTGTTTTCAACGATATTGGGCTAGTGTTCAATTATAATAAAAACATGAAATGAAAATTCATTAATATTTGGAAAGAATATCCGGTTGGGATTTTTTACGGAGCCAACAATAGAAGGAAATGCGGATGTGGTGTAGTCATAGTTATTGAGCCTAGTGATTTCTTCCCCTTCTGGTGGGAGGGTGGAATGGGATAAAACAACAAATAGGAGATTAAAACATTATGGGGAGTCCTTATCACATCAAAATTTCTTAGGTTAGGCAAAATTCAGTTATATGGAGGTGCAAAAGGAATCATTGACTAGGTAAACAAGCATACTAATTTCATTCACCCCATACTTGAAAATTGGATGATGAGGATTCAAAACCTATAAAGGACTTTTAATCATATACATTTCCAAGATATATCCAAAGAACAAAATTGGACAGCATACCTCCTATCTAAAAGAACTATTTTGAAGGAAACAAGCAAATTTATTTATTTATTTATTTTATTTTTTCAGACTTCAAACAAGGTATCATGGTAAACACATGCAACTTCAACTACTCTTATGAGACATTTTAACACATACCTGATTTTGATGGAATTTTTGTATCTTTAGATAATGAAGGTGTTCATTTATGAAAATGTATTGGCTATAAGCTAAAATTTGATGTTAAGAAAGAAATTTTTTGTAGAGAAAGAAAATAGAAATGTATGAGCATAGGAATGGCATAAGAGCTAGATGAAAGGATAATATAATGAACAAAATCGGAATTATGTACTATCCTTATATTTTAATACAAATATAACGTTTTTTTTCTTTTTGAAAAAAAAAAATGTTCAATATAAATGAAATATTCAAAAAACACATATTAAAACATAATTGATGGAGACCTTGAAAGTACTCCAACTATGTAACTACCTATACAAGTTCAGTGAAAGTTCCTCCATTGCTCCTCACATGAAGCACACCTCTGTTGTCAGCCTCCATCGTCCTAAATCCCATCAGTTATTCTCGGTCTCCATTGCACCGCTTCCTGAAGAACTCATAAAAAACATAAAGACAGACTCATAATCCTGTACCTTTACCTTTTTAACTAGCACTTCGTATTGAAAATTTTAAGAAAAATGATTTCTTTTGCCTTAAAAAATTATCTTAAAATCCCCCTCCATATAGTAGCGTTGAATGCAACAAAAGATAAGTTGTCTCTCATTGTATCAATAGAGATTGAAGGGACATAAGATGAATTGATGTCCAATAAATCTTGCCAGGAAAAGTTGCTGCATTCTTCAAAGTCAGCGACCCCCACAAAACGAAGAGCCGAACAAATAGTTGTCTTAATATAAGATAACATGAATGGTATGTGAAATAGCAACCTCGGTATAGGTGCGAGATAGTAGCAGCATGCAAGATGGCAGACTTATGGCACAATGCCAGAGTCAATTTTGCAGCTGTTCGATAATATTGTCTTAAATTGATATGTTTTTGTCTTGATTGTCAATTGTCTTAAATGGGTTTCGTATTAAGTGACCATTGTCTTAAATATAAAATTTTATCTTAAAATATTTTTGTCTCAAATTGTTTTTGTCTTAAATATAAAGATTTGTATTAAATTGTTTCTTCTCTTAAATATAAAGTTTTCTCTTAAAATATTTTTGTCTCAAATTGTTATTGTCTTAAATTTAAAGTTTTATCCTAAAATATTTTTGTCTTAAACTTCTTTTGTCTTAAATATAAAGTTTTGTCTTAAAATATATACATCTCAAATTGTTTTGTCTTAAATTTTATGTCTAAGACAATTCAATTGATATTAAATTTTAATGTAAAATAACTAAAATAAAAAGTGACTTTTTATGACAAAAGTTTTTTTTATCTTAAAAAATTGTCCTAAAAGTTCCCTTGGTGTAATATTGATTGTTACCAATGGCAGTTTGACATTCAATTAATATGGGGAATCGTGGAAATTGTTTAATATTTTTCAATTTTTAATTAAAAAAAAAGAGAAAAAGAATATTCGATCAATTAGAACAAAAAATCACAGCAATCACATGGATGACTAAATTGGAATCGACAGTAAGCGAGCTCTTCATGGTTTCAACCAAATCTTGGATTCCAGCATAAGTGGATTATTCACCATTTTCACTTTTTGAAATCTTCCCCCACCAGATTTTGCATTTGCTTGACAATGTCCATGCATTTTCTTAAAAGTTTGCATGCATTTACTTTTTGACTTAATTATTTTGACCCAACTCTTCACGGTTCCAACATAATCATGAAAATGCATCTTCTTAAGTTTGCATTTGGTTAATGTTATTCTGCTAGATCTAAGACTTTTTTGATCCATAATGTAGATAAATGACTTTTGGATTAATCACATCATTAGGATTTGGTTGACGTTTCGAACCATCTAATGTGGTTCATCCTCAATACAAGGTGATGAAGTAAATTGATCCTATGGAAAAAAAATTAAGAATGCATCATTGCCTGATAATATTTGTTAAAACCAGCCTAGATCCATCTTAACTCCAGGTCTATCAAGTGCTGAGAGGGATCAAATCTCTCGAGGTGCAAACCTATTTTTTGAGTGCAAAACTTGAGAAAAAGTTTGCACCTCGAGAGATTAGATCCCTCTTGGTTCTTGATAGATCCGGAGTTAAGATGGATCTAGGTTGGTTTCAGTCATGCGGGTCCAAGGAAAATATATCGATAATATGAGGAACATATGATTAATTTTATCAATAATATGTAAATACATCTAATATTAATATAACCATTTTAAATATGCTAAATATGTGCAAGATTTATCGAGTCATTTTAATTTTAAATTTTCTTAGTTAACTTAGCTTTTTGAGATTATAAATATTGTAAAATAACTTTAATAATGAAAAATGATGAAATAAAAATTTTGAATGCAAAGTGACAATGTAATAATATTGAATGATATAAAATGTGAATAATAAGAATGTAGTCAATTACAAATAATAGTCATTGTGATCAATCTCAAACTATTTTCTTCTACTATTCTTAATGCCACCTTTGTTAGTTTTGTCATCTATTCATATTGATTATATGAAAACGAAGGTTAGAATCATAAACCATTTAAATATTTAGTATCATACTTTGTCTCTCTTGCTCTCCAATATTAATAGGTTTAATTACAATAACACAAAAATCAATATACATTGTCAATAATTTTTTTTGCTTACACTGAAATCAATGGACAATATTAATCCAATGACTTTAAAATTAATGTACCATCATACATCCAATTACATAAAATCATAAATCAACATATACACTGGAATCAATGGACAATATCAATCCAATTACTTTAAAATTAGTGTACCATCATACATCCAATTACATCAAATCATAAATTAACATATACACTGAAATCAATACATATAATGCAAGAAATCAAATAAGATTAGAAAACAATATCTACACTGAACTCAATTCATCTAATGACAGTAATAAAATATGGTTAGAAATAAACATCTACACTCAAATCAACGCATCTAGTGCAACTAGGAAAATAGGATTAAAAACCAACATCTACATTGAAATAAATGCATCTAGTGCAAGCAATCAAATAAGATTAGAAATCACCATATACATTGAAATCAATGTATTTATTTCAAGCAATAAAATAGGTTTAGAAATGATCTACATTGAAATCAATGAATCTAGTGCAAGAAATCAAATATAATTAGAAATCAACATCTACGTTGAAATTAATCCATCTAGTGCAAGAAATCAAATAGGATTATAAATCACCATTTACACTGAAAGAAATGCATTTAGTGCAATAAATAAAATAGGATTAGAATAATTTACATTGAAATCAATGCATCTAGTGCAAGTAATCAAATATCATTAGAAATTAACATCTACACTAAAATCAATTCATCTAGTGCAAACAATCAAATAGGATTAGAAATCACCATCTACACTGAAATCAATGAATCTCGTGCAAGAAATATTGTTCCCTCTCTCCCCCCTCCATATATATATCTATATATCCCTCCATCTCTGCTTCTTTGTCTCTTTATCACATCCCACATAACACACATGCTCTCTCACTCCATATCTATCAATATCTTTGTCCCTACCACCTTGTCTCCATCTATCCTTTCTTTCTCTTCACCTTCCATCTATATGTCTATCTCCTTCTGTATATCTATATCAACCCCAAAACATAAACTCTCTTTCTCCAATCTATATATTTATTAGCCCCTCCTCCTCTCCCTCTCCCTCCTGCTATCGTCTCTCCCTCTCTCTCCCTCTTCCTTATCACTCCCCCTCTCTCTCTCTCTCCACCTTTCACTCTCTATTTTTTTATTCTTACCTCCCTCTCTCCCCCCCTCCCTCTCTCCCTCATTCTGTCCATATCTCCTTGTTTATATCTATATCTCACCCCCAAACATACACACTCTCTCCATATCTTCCTTGTCACTCCCTCTCTCTCTCTCCACTACTCACTCTCTATGTCTTTCTTCTTCCCTCCCTCTCTCCCCATCCAGCTCCATATCTCTATCCCTCCCTCTCTCAACCTCCAAATTCATATATTTATCCCTCCCTCTCTCCTCCTCTCTTTACTTGATCTGAAAATGACCCGAGTTACTTAGCCCTATTTCAGAGATTGACTGTAGGGGCATTTACTGGATATGTCACCTTTAAGAAAAGGATGAGATCCAGAGGATACCTGGCCCTCTACAGACTCTGTCTATAAAAATTTATAGCAATTAATACTCAGGTTATTAAAATGTGGAATTTTAACCAAGATCGTTTCTAGTCCTCGTACAACATGTGATTGGCAATTTTACTGAATAGTTATTATGTGAATTAATTGTTTCGGCATGAAATAAAGATTGAAAAATTTCACATCAATCACACAAATCATACCATAAGACAAAGATGTTTGTGACGTAGTTCGTCCCACCTGGACTACGTCTCTGGGTCCGCCTCAGAATTGTGTGTCCGTTGTATTTTTAAAGCTGAGAGAAAATATGCTACAAGGAATCATCAGTTTCACTACTGATATTGTAGATATGGACCTTCCCTTGAACAGGCTAACTGATACAACTCCTTTCTTCAACACATAAGAAAGGACATGGATGAATCGCACACTAAAACAGACTGAGGGCTGAAACCTTATGGACCTTCGACAGATTGGTGGCTGAAAGAGTTTCTGAATGTTGAAGTTGAACTCGTCGATTATCAACGTACTTCAATGTTGTCTTTATGCAAGTAGAATGCTTTGCTCCTTCAATAACCTACAAAGAACAAACTCTCCACCAATTGCTTTATCTGTCTTCTGAAGAGGGACTACTTCCTCCTGAAGTAGGGAAAACTCTCCTCTCTTGAGATCTTACTCTCAAAAACTTCTCTTGAAAAAGTGCTCACATTCTCCATTACATTACAAAGGAAATTCTCTCTTACACTCTCATTTAAAAGTGCCTCCTACACTCTTCAAAAAGTGCTCACACACTCTCTTAACTCATGAAAAAGTAATGTGCATTATTTTATACATAAGAGCTCATAATTTCAAGCAAATAATGTTGTTCCCTCAAACTTTAATAAACCAATTTTAGATTTTGGTTAAGATTACAAGGATTTTAAATTAAACTTTGTTCATGAACCTCTTTAATTCAGTTCCTAAGCTTGATCCATTTCGAAAGCCCACATGGAATTATTCCACCTCATGGCTTGATCTTCGAACTTGGTTTTCTGCATTTAGAAATCTGTTGGAGAAATATAGTGATGAGGGATTCGAATCCCAACATCATTCATGCACCTTTGATAAAGGTTTCATTATATAGGATTTAGTTGCATTAGTTTAGCTCCAACATAAATGCAAAAACCCATATCAAACTTTATAATATATCACACAACTTACTAACCGGGCGGACAACACAAATCGACAGAAGATTTAACTTTCCGCATGTGAACAGGTGGAATCCCCTGCCATTATGGTCTTCTTCCCGATGGTTCTGGCTTGAAAACTGGCGGCTCCGACTCCGACACCTACATGTGAACAGTCCAGCGGCTTTCTATCCGCTGGTTAAGGTCTTATCCTGACTGTCTCGCTGGAAATCTTTGCTACGGTCTTTTGACGTGGCTCTGGTCACAAAACTTATCTCCTACACGGTTCTGCAAACCTGCGTTGATTACCTTGACAGTCACACTTCCCACATGGTTCCTGTCACATGGTTTACTCAGCACAGTTCCGACGCGGTTTGATTCCACGTTCTGGACTTAACTCTGTGGAGTTTTAATTACATGGTTTTAAATAAACATCTAACCCGAGCCTTTCCTTTCGAACTTTATAAAATAGTTCGAAACTTTACAACGCGGATTTGATATTACGTCGAACCTTTATGTGCCATGAAATTGGCGATGTAATATTACATCGAACCTTTCACTTAAAGGTTTATGACATAAGTTTAATGTGTTGGAACACCTAATCCTCTATGGGTAGGTGTGGAATGCGAAAAGTCACAATGGAGTCCAAGTGACCTTGGAATGTGAAACCAAGAGTCACACCATTGTATTATAAATGTACATCATGTATAATGGAAAAATAAGAAAGCCTCGCACTTATCTTTCATTGTGTGTTGAGTCTCTTGTGTGTGTGTGTTTATTTTTCTCATACACCATGTATGTGTTTAACATGGCGTTTAACATGGTATCAGAGCTGATACGTCCATAACCAGTGCAACTTTGAGTGAGCCATTTGTGTTTATGGCCAGTGCATATCTTCAAAATTCTTGGAATTTTTGCAGCATTTACAGAGTTTCTGCAGCAGACATTTTTCTGCATTCAGAAATTGGTTTTGAAGAAGAGCAACATTGTGCATCTTGGCGTTGCAGGTTTTCTAACTGCTCATTAAAATTCTGCAATTTTTTCCTGCGATTTCTGCCTATTAAATTCTTCATTCTGGAGAGCTGCTGAAAATTAGTTTAAAGAGAGTTTCTGAAGAATTTTCTAAACAAATTTCTGAGTTTTTACTGGAAAATTTTCTGCAATTTCTGCACATTATTCTGAAAATTCTACTAAACTTCGTGAAAATTCTGCGATTCTCTGCTGCTGAAAAAAGTACAGTTTCTGCTACTGAAAGAAAATGTTTGATTCTGCAAATTCTCCATTTTTCATTTGCTGTATATTACTCCTCTCCTGTTGTTTAAAAAAAATTAAAAAAATAAAACAAAAAATATAAAAAAAAAAATATAAAAAAAAAATTAAAAAAAAATTATGCAACACTTCCCATTCCCACACTCATACATCACCTCATGGCCTACCCTTGCCCATGTAACTGGAGCTCTCCCTCCTGCCATTCTTCCCAACCCTCTACACGGCCCTCCACACACCCCTTACCCATTTGCTCATCCCATACGGACCTACGCTACCCGCCCCTTCACTTGGCCGCTTCTCCCTTACCCCGTCCACTACCTGCACACTCCACGACTGCTACATCACTCCCCTAAACCCCGAATCCTACTCACTCGAGCTCTGGCAATGCTATTCCCTGCTTGTGGCCCCCTCTCACCTCTTACGCGCCTCACTTCACACCTATCCCTCAACACATAGACCCTGCTCTCCCTGCGCATACCCTACCCTTCTCCCCTACGTGGTTCCTCCCTACACGGATTCCCAACCCGCACCCCTCTTCGTGAACACTCTCATTCCCTAACCCCCGTGGCACCAGCACTCAACTCCGCTCACCTTACGCACCTCACATCTGCCTTCCCCCACTCTCCCACATCCGCCCTCTTCACCTACGCCCCTTCAACCCTGGCCTCTCGACCCTCAAGGCCGTGCTCTCCCCAACGCATCCTCCACTCACATCCCCCTACCTCACCCACAACACCGCCCCCCACAACATCGCTCCCCCATCCCGCTCGAAACTCCTCCCTTCCTCCACGCAGTTCCAATTTATAATTTCGTTTTTTTTTAATTTTAATTTCTATAATATCCCTCCCCCCGCCCCCAAAAAATAATAATAACCCCCTCCTCTTGAATTAATCCTCCCCCTTCCTTCTTTTTAAATGTTTTCTTCCCCCCCCCCCCCCCCTCCAATCTTTAAACCATTTTAAAATTTTAAATTTTTCTCCCTTAGGTATAATACCTCCAATGTAATACCTCCTCCTTTTTTAATATCCGCCCTTCCACCCCTCCATATAAATAAATAAATCCCCTCCTCCTTTTTAAATAAATTTCCCTATCCATTTTCAATTAATCCCTTTTTTTTAATTAATTAAAAAAAAAAAAAAAAAAAAACAGCAGAGAGAGGAAGAAGAAATATCATCAAAGGAAGAGAGAAGACGAAAAACAGAAAAAGAGGAAATGGCTTATGAAGAAAATGGACTGTACACATAGAGAAGAAAAGTGAAGTTTATATTGAATGATTTACATGTGAAGAAGAGTTTTTTTTGGTGTCAAACAACTCCTTGTAGAAGAAAATTCAGCTGCCTCAAAGGCCTCTTGCGCAAGTGTTTTGCTGCATATTGTATTGAACTAACATTGTATTGCCTCTTCATAGTTGCAATCAACAGAATTTGTACTTTGAGAATTCCTTGGAGTCATTTGTATTTGTTTGAAAGGAATCACATTGTAAACGGGTGCATTTTCGGTTGAAGCCGACACCCTTTAATTTTTTGAGCCTAAGTTGTTGAAAATGGCTAAAATCAATGAGGCATTAGAGTTTTTGAATAACCTCATTCATTCAAATGTTCATGATATGGTAAAAATGAGCAAGGATGCTCTTTGTAACATTCAAAGTTGTTTTCTAGATGCACAAGAAAAGATTGAGTTTTTGCAGTTGGAAACTCAGCTTCAGCAAGATGAACTTCAGCAAAAGAGTCACCATTCTGAACCTGTTTCTGTTCAGAAGATTGAGAAGGACTCTCATCATAAGAAAGAAGATAAAGTTGCAATCGATTCCCATTCAGTTCCTTGCACAAGAGCAGATGTACATGCAGATGCAGTAGCTCAGCCTGCACTTCTCAAGCCCATCATCAGACCTTGGGAAGAGCTTGTCCACAACAAGCACATAACTGGTCTTGGATATGACAAGGATGTGTCCTTTCATATTCCAGACTACACCAAGCCCATCATATTTCATAGTGCCGGATTTATGTATGACAGTTCACCTACAGCTATTCCAGATCCTGTTCCGCCTTCACAATAGCAAATTGTAAAATGCCAACACTGTGATCGAGTTGGCCATATGAAAGATCACTGTTTTGATCTTCATCCATGCAAGCATTGTGGTCGGCACACCCATTATTCAAACAGATGCTTCAGAAACAAGCCTCCTGCAAGAACAAATATTCATCTTGGATGGATTGCTTCTTGGCAATGCGCATCAGCAGCCAAGAAGATGTTTAAGTCACATGTCAGAACATGTTCACGAATATTGAGCAAACTTGCAGTTGATTTTTTGCCATCATCTCACCTTGTCCCTGACATGGGGGAAAATGGTGGTCATGTACAAGCTTCGACGTCAGATCAAGTGAGCCTGAGCCACAATCTCTCATTCCATGTTCAGAGTTGTAGCCAGAGACACAACAGTTCAAGCGAGCCTAAGCCACAATTCGTCATTCCAGATTTAGAGATGTAGCCAGAGACACAGATGCCCATAAGCATGCCTTCGGTTGGTGGAAAACCTTAAACCATCATCTTTGGTTGGTGGACAACCTTAAACCACCATAGGTAGTAGACCTCCCTTCTTTTAGGTCGAAGGTCTCCCTTTCATATATGAGGGACACTTCCTCTAGCAGAAGCCTTCAGCTTCTTTCCAGCTTTGGTTGAGTTCCAGGAAATGCTTCAAGCATTCCATAGTTGTTGGTAATCCTAAAACCATCACAGGTAGTAGACCTCCCTTCTTTTAGGTTGAAGGTCACCATGGGGACAATTCCTCTAGCAGAAGCCTTCAGCCTCTTGCCAGTTTTGGAAGAGTTCCGGGAACTGCAACAAGTTTTCATCCTCAAACCACTTCTTTTTTCCAACATTTCAGAGAGTTGATTCAGCCCAAGTGCTGCCATGCATACTTTGCAGATTTGTATTACAGCTCTTTTCTTGGACTCACACATACCCCTTCGGATTAAGGGGGGATGTTGGAACACCTAATCCTCTATGGGTAGGTGTGGAATGCGAAAAGTCACAATGGAGTCCAAGTGACCTTGGAATGTGAAACCAAGAGTCACACCATTTTATTATAAATGTACATCATGTATAATGGAAAAATAAGAAAGCCTCACGCTTATCTTTCATTGTGTGTTGAGTCTCTTGTGTGTGTGTGTTTATTTTCCTCATACACCATGTATGTGTTTAACATGGTGTTTAACATAATGAAACCCGACCCATTTACATAATGAACCTTTAATAAGGTTTATGAAAACCCAAGTCCGAAACCCATTCGAACTTTGATATAAGGTTTTTGGCTATGGTTTCAAATTTTAATATAAACCTTTTAACACTTTAACTTTATGGGTTTTATCACATCGACTTTATAAAAACCTTTTACACTAGGATTTGAACCTAAAGGTTTTTCACCATAGAAATAAGTTTTGTGCTAGGACTTTGACATCCATCCTCCGAACCTTTTTTGGAAGGTTTATGGTTTAATTTTGTTACTAGGGACTTTTAAGTCCATAAGTTTAGAAAACTTAGGAATAGGACCTAATTTAACAATTCGCCCTTGGAATAGATTTTTGGCTGTTAAAAAAGCGGACATTAGACATTTTTGACCTTTACAAAAAGACTTAGAACAAGTTTTACTTATATAAGTCTTATAGAAAACTCTGTTGTTTCTGTCGCAGGTCGATTTGATGATGTCTTTGATTGGCGCTTTGGACATTTGCTGGAGTCGCATCTAAAGGTGATGTCGATCGACGTCGCACATTTGAACTTCACAATTTTAATGATCATCTTGATCAATTAATACATAATCGACACTTACAATATTTCAAATAACCATCTTGGTTGACTGAGTAATTTTGATACAACTTTAACAATTCTAAAGTTGGATCACTTTAAAGTCCCCTCTCTTTTCCTTCCTCTCTCTCCCTTTCTCATCTACCTCCCTCTCTCTTCCCGCATCACTCTCTCTCTCTCTCTCTCTCTCTCTCTCTACGATCCTATCTCTTCCCCCATTGCTCTCTTCCTCTCTCTCAAGTCCTCTCCCTCCCTTTATCTCCTGCCTCCCTCTATGTGCCATCTCTCTCTCTCTCTTCGCCCTTCAATCCTCTCTCTTCCCCCATCACTCTATATATCTCTCCAACTATGTTACTATATCCCTCCCTTTCTCCTTCTCTTTCCTATGTCTCTTTATCTCAGCCCTAAACATACACACTCTCTCTCCATCTCTCCCTTGCCACTCCCTCTCTCTCAACTTATCACTCTATGCATTTCTTCTTCCCTCCCTCCCCCCCCCCTCCAAATCCCTATCTCTATCCCTTCCTCTCTCCTCCTCCTTTCATCCTTCCTGTCTCTCCATTTCTCTCTTACCTCCCTCTCCCTTGTCCTTTCTCTTTCTCTCTCTCTCTCTACCCTCAAATCCTCTCTCCTTCTCCCTCCCTCTCTCCCACCTCCATATTTATGTTTCCCTCCCTATGTTACCCTTATCTACCTCTCTCTCTCTCTCTCTCTCTCTCTCTCTCTCTCTCTCTCTCTCTCCTCCTCTCCCACCTCCTTTAGTTTATCTCGATCTCTCCCTTGTCACTCCCCCTATTTCTCCCCCTGTATCATATCTCTTTGATTTTCCCTCCCATATATATCAAGATTTAATATATATATATATATATATATATATATATATATATATATATATTGATGATATATTAATATATATTATAATATAACAAATTTAATATTGTATTAATCTAATTCAAGTAATAAAATACAATTATAAATAAACATTTACACTCCAATCAATGCATCTAGTGCAAGCAATCAAATATAATTAGAAATCAACATCTACATTGAAATTAATGCATCTAGTGCAAGAAATCAAATAGGATTATAAATGACAATCTACACTAAAAGAAATGCATTTAGTGCAATAATTCAAATAGGATTAGAAATAATTTATATTAAAATCAATGCATCTAGTTGAAGTAATCAAATATCATTAGAAATTAACATCTACACTAAAATCAATGCATCTAGTGCAAACAATCAAATGGGATTAGAAATCACCATTTAAACTGAAATCAATGAATCTCGTGCAAGAAATCTTCTTCCCTCTCTCCCCCCTCCATACATATATATCCTTATTTGTCTCCTTATCACATCCTGCACAACACACATGCTCTCTCACTCCATATCTATCAATATCTTTGTCCCTACCTCCTTGTCTCCATCTATCCTTTCTTTTTCTTCACCATCCATCTATATCTCTATCTCCCTATGTATATCTATATAAACCCAAAAATATACAATATCTTTCTCCAATCTATCTATATATTAGCACCTCCCCCTCTCCCTCTCCCTCCTGCTATCCTCTCTCCCTCTCTCTCCATCTTCCTTATCACTCCCCCCCCCCTCTCTCTCTCTCCAAATTTCACTCTCTATTTCTTTATTCTTACCTCCCTCTCTCTCCTCCTCCATCTCTCCCTCCTTCTCTCCATATCTCCTTATTTGTATCTATATCTCAACCCCAAACATGCACAAGTTCTCTCCATCTCTCCCTTGTCACTCCCTCACTCTCTATGTCTTTCTTCGTCCCTCCCTCTCTCCCCATCTAGCTCCATATCTCTATCCCTACCTCTCTCCACCTCCAACTTTATATCTTTATCCCTCCCTCTCCCCGCCTCTCTTTCAAGTCCCCTCTCTTTTCCTTCCTCTCTCTCCCTTTCTCTCCTCCCTCCCTCTCTCTTCTAGCATCTCTCTCTCTCTCTCTCTCTCTCTCTCTCTCTCTCTCTCTCTCTCTACAATCCTCTCTCTTCCCCCATCGCTCTCTTCCTCTCTCTTGAGTGATCTCCCTCCCTTTATCTCCCGTCTCCCTCTATGTTTTCTCTCTCTCTCTCTCTCTATCTATCTCTCTCTCTCTCTCTCTCTCTCTCTCTCTCTGTGCCCTTCAATCCTCTCTCTTCCCCCATCACTCTATCTATCTCTCCAACTATGTTACTATACCCCTCCATTTCTCCTTCTCTCTCCTTCTCTCCCCCCTTGTCTCCATCACTCCTATGTTTCTTTATCTCACCCTTAAACATACACACTGTCTCTCCATCTCTCCCTTGCCACTCCCTCTCTCTCAAGTTCTCACTCTATGCATTTCTTCTTCCTTCCCTCCCCCCCCCTCCAAATCCATATCTCTATCCCCCCCTCTCTCCTCCTCCTCTCATCCTTCATGTCTCTCCCTTTCTCTCCTACCTCCCTCTCCCTCGTCCCTTCTCTTTCTCTCTCTCTCTACCCTCCAATCTTCTCTCCTTCTCCATCCCTCTCTCCTTCTCCCTCCCTCTCTCCCTCTCTCTCGCTTCCACCTCCATCTTTATGTTTCCCTCCCTCTGTTACACTTATCTACCTCTCTCACTCCTCTCTCTCTCTCTTCATTCCTCATGTCCCACCTCCTTTAGTTTATCTCCATCTCTCCCTTGTCACTCCCCTATTTCTCCACCTCTATCATATGTCTTTGATCTCCCCCCCATAGATATCGAGATTTAATATATATATTGGTGATATATTAATATATATTATAATATAGCAGATTTCATATTATATTAATCTAAAGTTAATTTAATAATATTTATACTATAATATATTAATATGAATATTATATTTAATAATAATAATAATAATTTAATATTAATGTTAGGGTTAAAAATGTTTTTTTTTTGCATAGTATTAATAATAATTTGGTCCATGGTATTTGGGCCATAGAATTCATGTATAATTAGATGTTGATTTCTAATCCTATTTGATATATTTTTATTTATTTACCTTACCTCTTTATATCTCTCTTATATTTATTTATTTATCGTACCTCTTTTATATATATGGTATTTTGCCCATGGTATTTGGCCCATAGGATTCACCTAAATAAAACCTCTTTTTTGAGTTTTGTAAATATAGAGGTTTATGGAATAAATATAAAAAGATTGTTTTATTTATTTACCATACCCCGAGAGTAAGTATAAAAAGAGGTTTTAATTATTTACTATAAGTCTAGTTTATTTTTATCTTTATTTATTTACCATATCTTTTCTTGAGTGTTCCTAAACCTATTTATATTGTTTAAATTTATTTTAAATTTTAAATTGTTTATTTATTTATTTTTTTGTCAATTTGGTAGTACCTTGCTATTTTCTATTTATCTTCTCGAAGCAGGTTACAATAGCTAGTGATTTGTTGACCTCAACCTGCCCGGAGGAAACCAGGTCTGTTGGCCACCTTAATGCATTAAAAGCCAGCCAAAATTGAAAATGTTTCATTCTTCTACTTGCCCCATTAGCTAGTTCACTATTTAAACCATTTACAAAGTAGAAACTTAAAACCAAAGCCCTGTTCAAAAAAAATTATGCTTATAAAAGTAAAGATTAAACTAAGATATTATCCATTTGATGACTCAATTGGATTAGGGTCCTTTTCCGTAGAGCTTGGCATGTCTTCTTGTTGCATCTGTTGAATCTACTTCTCAATTTGTCTAATACAATCTTCAATTCTCCCAATACGGTCCGTCGCTTGGTATTGAGTCACCTTGATATGTTGAATTTGAATATCAATATCCTGAAGCACTTCCAACATTTTTGGTTCTTGGTTCTCGCTGCGTGGATAAAGACTCTGGATGGCCTTAGCTAGAAGACACTTCATAATCCAATAAGTATGGACTGTTTGATTGAACAGTGAAAAATGACCTCCAGTATTCCCATGATCAGAAATAAAGTCTAGAATTTCCGCTTCTGCTTCATTAGCTTCCTCATTGCTTTGAGTTTCTCTTTCCCAACCATGAATTACCCTCCTGACTTGAGATGAATTCCCAAGGGAGTATACTGACGAGAGATTAACTAAGACCTCTTGATTTGTCTTCCTACCTCTCTTTCTAGTCTCAGCTTCAGGTTTTATCATATTCTATTTCCATTTTTCTTTAATTTGAGTCACTGTTTGTCTCGTTTGCCTCTTAACCATTGTGTTGAGGTGTGTAATTTTGTGAATTAACTCTAGATGAACAATATAAGAGCCTGTATAACGGAAGAACAAAGGTATAATAATTAATCTTCCTATCTTCTGACCAACAACATATTGTGGATGCTTATGATGCTCCTCTTGACTTAACATATACGAAAGTCCAAAAATTTTATCACCCCTGAAAATAGCATGGATATAAAGCCAAACCTAGAAATGACACAGAGTTGGGTCAATAAGAAAAAGGCAGTGAACAAGAGAACCAAGTTTATGAGAAAGGTGAAGTTTCATCTTAAAACCCTGAAGGAGAACTACTATATAACCCAGATGGAAAAACAATGTAAAACCTAGACATAACCACAACAGAATACTCTGCCTCCTATCAACACTGGATTTCATAAAAAGATAGGACCAGAGATCATTTAAATGGCCAATTCGAAGTATAGTATCCTACCTCTTGCGAAGAGAATCAATAAAAGTTGCATGACAACAAAACATAGACCCCAACCCAGAGGCCCACATAAAAGAATGATTCTCCTTTCTTCCACTTCTAAAACCCAAATATACCAAACCTACGGAGCGACCTTGATAACTCGTGAACAAATAGAAATAACAGGAAAGAAGAAAAAGTAATAATTCTGCCCTAAATTACAAGGATCCCTAAAGCAAGGCTCAATAGCCTCCGGAGGTATGGACACAGAGCAACTGATTAAGAGCCAAGTTTTACAATCAGATACTTCTTTATCCTGATACATATCAATACCGGTGACAAAGGACATAAGATTGATATGAAGAAGAACATACCCCAACGCTAGATCGAAACTGCTGCGAATAATGGAAGCTCCAGTCTTCACCCACCGCAATTCACTGTTTTTAACAGAGGAAGTGTTTTTTTTTGCAAACCAAACTACAACTCTTGCACCTAGCCGTGGAATGCATTTTACCCCAAGCTTCTGACAAGACAGGCTGTCTTCCTAGATTTATGATCATTCCCATATCTTCTGCATGCCTCCATAATCATTTGATGGACGACTTAACATTCATAATTAATGCACATGGAAGTCTATCGCTACTTGGCTTATGCAGTGGCCGACGGCCTCGGTCTTAGAGCACCTCGATCGGGGATTAAATTGTTTATTTATATGGTTATGTAAGTTATTGTTTAAGGCGACATTATTTAGATTTTATTGTTTAAATTTTCTTCAGTTTTTTTTGTTTTGGCTTCCGACATTAGGTTTATATTTTATGTTTATATTGTTTAAATTTATTTTAAATTTTAAATTGTTTATTTATATGGTTATGTAAGTTATTGTTTAAGCCCACATTATTTAGATTTTACTGTTTAAATTTTCTTTAGTTTTTTTTTGTTTTGGCTTCCGACATACTTAAACATCGGGATCATACTGGCTTGTGGAATGCGCCTCTCAGTGTAACTAGTCGTTCTGTGACTTGGTTAGTTAACTAGTTATAATATTAAAAGTTTTTTAAGTTTTTAAGAAATATTAAAAAAGGGTTAATGAATACAAAAAAATAATTTAATATTGAAGAATTTAATAAAATGATTAAATTTTAATTATTATAATAAGTGGAGAAGTGGTAAATAATAAAAAAAGGAATAATCTTAAAATTTTTAAGTTTTTAAGAAATATTATTAAAAAAGGTTAATGAATAATATAGAATAAAATGAATAATTTAATAAAATGATTAAATTTTAATTATTAATCTTAAGTCCGATCCCTCTCTTAATCATCTCTTGAGGAAGCTTATTGAGATTAATCCCCTCACCCCTAGGATTTATGGTATTCCTAAGATTCATAAGCCTTAGGCCCCTTTATGACCTATTGTTAACATAATAGGTGGGACCTCTTATCATCTAGCTAAATCCTTAGCCTGGAAGCTTAAATCGTTTGTGGGTCTTACTGATTCCTATGTTAAGGACTCAACTTATTTTATCAAATAATGGAAAGGCATCAGGTTAGAACTGATGGATTTATTAGTCAGCTTCGATGTTGTCTCCTTATTTACAAAAATACCCATACCTGAAGCCATTGATGTCATTAAGAGGATATCAGACCAAGACACTTCTAACTTGGTTGGTCTTTTCCTCACCTCAACTTTTTTCAATTTTGAAGGTGAGTTCTATGAGAAACATTGTGGGGTTTCCATGGGTTCCCCTCTTTCCCCTGTAGTTGCTAACTTATTTATGGAGGATTTCCAAATGAATGGCTTGTCCTGGGCTCAATTTCTCCCAAAGGAGTGGAATAGGTTCATGGATGATACCTGTGTCATATGGCCCCATGGTCACGAGAAGTTAGATCTGTTTCTTGGTCACCTAAATTCCCATTCATATTACATCAAATTCACAATGGAAGTAGATGTGGATGGTTTCCTTCTCTTCTTAGATATTTTTCTCTCTAGATAGGATGATAGTTCTATCTCTCACCATGTTTTTCGCAAGAAAACTCACACTGAACAATATCTTCATGTTGATTCTCATCATTTTCCAGCTCAAACATTTGGTGTTCTCTGCACTATGGCTACACATGGTCTTAGAACATCTGATGATAACCACTTTGAATCGAAGAAACCCCATCTTCTTGACGTGTTTGAGAATAATGGGTATATTAGATCTCAAGGTCTTAAGGCCTTTCAAAAGCCTATAAAGGCTTAAGATACAAGTCTAATTGGGTGGATCCTATCTCCAAGGTTAATCTTTCGTTTATCCAACGGACCGTGAACAAAATTTTCCATGTCCTTAGGAGAAACAATGTCTCCTCTCCATTCAAACCTCTTTGTACTATCAAGAATCATCTCGGATCTATCAAGGACCCTATTGACCCAAAGGAATTAAAAGGTCTTTATATGGTTCCTTGTTCGTATGGTACTCCATATATTGGGGAAACTGATCGATCCATTATGTAGACAATCCTTGAGCATGGTGCAGACATTAGGCACAATTGATATCGCACTTCTGCTCTTGCAAAATATGCTGTAAAATCATGTCACCATGTATGCATTGAAGACACCAAAGTCATTTATAAGTTGGATCACTTCCATCATAGGAAGCTGAGGGAGGCTATTGAAATTTAGAGACATCGTAAGAGTCTCAATAGATATGATCGGTGGAAATTAAGTATGAGTTGGACTCTGACCCTCTTTAGGTGATTTCTCTCCCTTGAGTTGGATTCCTTTCACCCTTTTATCTTTATTTCTTTCTTCTCTCTTTGGTTTTATTCTCGTCCCTTTTATTCCCGTCATACATATATATATATATATATATATATATATATATATATATATATATATAACATTCTCAACTTATTTTAATAATTTTATTAAATTTTTCATTTTTAAATTATTCTATATTATTCATTAACCTTTTTTAATAATATTTCTTAAAAACTTTAACATTATTTCCTTTTCAATTATTTACCCCTTCTATATTTATTGTAATAATTAAAATTTAATCATTTTATTAAATTATTCTATTTTATTCATTAATTATTTTTTAATATTTCTTAAAAACTTAAAAAACTTTTAATATTATAACTAATTAACTAACCAAGTCACATAACGGCTAGTTTCATCTTTACATTTATTCAATAAGATCAATTTCCTTCTTCACATTTAATGGCTAGTTTCATCCTTACAATTTATTCAATAGGATAAATTTCCTTCTTCACCTTGTCCTGATAATAAGCTACATTAGATAATTCCAAACTACCAAATCCTAATGTTATTCTATTCAACTATTTTTTATTTACATTAAAATTTGTATATGGTTAATAATTTTCATAGCAAGACAAACCATAACCATTACTATTAGGTTAGCTGCTCTATGATTTTACATTATTCTTATTCAGTAAACAAGATGAAGAAAAGTAAGATTCTCTATTTTGGTAGTTAGTGTTTGTTTTACTTTTTGACATAAAACGTTACTTTGTAAGTGACATTTACTAATTTCAATGTATTTTTTATTAAAAATTAAAAAAGTAACTTACTTTTTCATGGATTTTTTATTTTAAGTTAATAATAAGTGTTTAAGTAGAAATAATTTAATATCTTATATATTGAGTGGTATTTAGGAATTAAAAATATAAGGAAGTAAATGTTTTGGATTGCATTCAATGCATTGCGATAGCTAACAAACCTGATTTCCTATGGACAAGTTGAAGCCTAATTTTTTTTATTTACCAAACCTGTTTTTTCCTATAAATAAAAAAGACCTACTAAACTTGCAAAATATATATCTATATATGGATTTGATCTTAAGATGATAACCTAGAGTAAGAATTTTAGTTCAAATGCAACTTTTGATGGCTCTCACGGGGGAGGTGGGGGTCTTTGTTTAAAAATACGGTAGAATTTATGAATTAAAAATAGATTAAATTTCTAAATAGACATGGATTCGATCTGAAGTTTTTGGTTCAAATGCAACATTTGATGGCTCCCCTTGGGGAGGTGTGGGCCTTCTTTTAAAAATGTGGTAGTGGCAAGGGGTCGAGATAAAATAAATTCGTAAACCAAGCGGCTTTGAAAGAAACATGAATATCAATTTTGGTATAACATTTCAAGCAACTAAAAAGGAGGGTGAAGCCCTTAAGGGAAAAATTCCCCTTAATCGGCCAATTTATAAGGAAAGAAGCAATAAACATTGGATCATGTCTTGGATAGACATCCATCATTTCGGAGAAAGTTGGGAAAAAGTATTTTGGTCTAACATTTCAAGAAACTAAAAAGGAGGGCGAAAAGGAAAAATTCCCCTTAATCGGGCGGCAATTAATAGGGAAAGAGACAATAAACATTCGATCATGTTTTGGATAGACGTGAATCATTAATAGGGAAAGAGACAATAAACATTATATCATGTTTTGGATAGACGTCAATCATTTCGAAAAAAGTTGGGGAAAAAGTATAGTACATGAAAAAAATCCTATATTAATCTGCAAATTTATAGGTGTTTGGCCATCGAAAACATTGTTAAGAGGGTGGATTTATAAGTACTGATGTAATATTCCCACATTAATCTGCAAATTTATAGACCCCATCGACGTCTATCACAATGAAGCTGGGACATCACCAGCTCTCAAAGTTTGTCGGCATTCCTGGTACGGCGTAGAAGTCAAATTGTTTTAACTTTCCATGAATTCTTTACTTTGCGAAAAATTCTTCGTAGTTTCAAATTAGTTTTATTACGTAGTAATACTTTGTTTTGTAAAAATAAAATCAGAGGTAAAAATATTGGGAAAGTTATTAAAATTCACTGCATTAAATTGTTTTTTAATTAAATAATCGTTTTGTTAATTTTTGAAATTTCACTTTTTAATATGATTTTATTTGGTTTAGTTTTATTTCAAAATTTTAGTCTCAAAATATTAAAACCAAACCAAATCATATTAATTTAATATTTTGAAACTAAAATTTTGAAATAAAACTAAAACCAAATAAAATCATATTAAAAAGTGAAATTTCAAAAATTAACAAAACGATTATTTAATTAAAAAACAATTTAATGCAGTGAATTTTAATAACTTTCCCAATATTTTTACCTCTGATTTTATTTTTACAAAACAAAGTATTACTACGTAATAAAACTAATTTGAAACTACGAAGAATTTTTCGCAAAGTAAAGAATTCATGGAAAGTTAAAACAATTTGACTTCTACGCCGTACCAGGAATGCCGACAAACCTTGAGAGCTGGTGATGTCCCACTTTCATTGGGATAGACGTCGATGGGGTCTATAAATTTGCAGATTAATGTGGGAATATTACATCAGTACTGTTTTCGATGGCCAAACACCTATAAATTTGCAGATTAATATAGAAATTTTTTTTCATGTACTATACTTTTTCCCCAACTTTCTTCGAAATGATTGATGTCTATCCAAAACATGATTGATGTCAGCTAGTTTAATGTTGCCTCGTAAGTGTAAACGTGAGGATTCTTGATTGTAGCCCCCAAAACCACAGTACAGAGTGGTTGTACAATAATGAGTTAAATATATTAATGATAAAGTATATTCAACCATCATTATAAAATCAACTCTATTTTTAATAGATAAAATTATATTTGAGTTGTACAACCATCGCAATAACAAGTTAAAACTATCTACCAATAAAATTTAAGAAAAAAAAAATTAAAAAAATTAAAAAAATAAACAATATTAAAATTTAACTATAATCAAACTATAAAAAAGTTCAGCACATAGACAAATTAATGTCTAATTAATGTCTAATGAAAAGCCATTAATGTCTAATCAAAAGCACACATGATGCGTTATGCCTGCGACACGTATAATGATATTCATAAATATGAAAGCATCTTTTTGAAAAGAAATTCTAATAATAAAATATTTAAAACCAATAATAATAATAATGCCGCATCTTAACATACAATGCATTTAATGCTTCTTGTTTAGATATTTATTTAAGGCATTTAATGGCTCTTGACTTGCCCTTTAGGTCAGCATTAAATGCTGTTGACTGACCATTCAATTTAAAATATAACTCCCCTCAAATCTAAATCCAAATCCAGAAGTATCTTTGAATTTAAAATATGATTTGATGTGATGTGCCGTATATGCGGTGCTCTCTCCTCCTCTGCTTTTTAGTGTTTCTTTTTTTATCTGCATAGGCACTTCCCGTTTAGCCACATCATTCATGTCCCTTTGAGTGCCCTTGACTTGCCCTTTATGTCAGCATTAAATGCTGTTGACTGATCATTCAATTTAAAATATAACTCCCCTCAAGTATCATTGAATTTAAAATATGATTTGATGTGATGTGCCGTATATGCAGTGCTCTCTTTTTCTTGGCAACCAATATTTTCTATGCTATTCGCTCATTAATGCTGTTAAAAGTACCACTAAGCATGCCATGTCCATGCCCATAACATCGATCATCAAGATGGGCTGAAGGATCTACTTGACCGTACCTGCAGTGTACACCGCTCCCACTGTTTTAATCGCATTAATGCGACGGCCCACGACCCCATCTTATCGACAGACATTTCTCCTGTTAGCAGCTCCGTCTCCGACCGCTAACAGCTTGCTGTTACCATCCGCCAGTAGGTCCGTCTATACAGTTTCGACAACTCTTCTCTGTATATACAATGATTTGAATTTTAAATTTGAATTTGGAAGCCCGCCGAAACCTGAAATTTGAATTTATTTAATTCCCACGCGGATTTATTTACATTTGTCACTGCTTTCAATGGGAAGAGACGACATTCTCCAAGATCTGTTGGGAAAGGGGATATTCATTTGCTATAGTCATTCCTGGAATGTGCAGCGGAAGGTTGTCAATCCCCCTCCCTAAGCAAGTTTCTTTATGAAGTTGTGGAAGAGGCACATATCGACTTGTTTCTAATTTACAACATGCTAGTGAGAAAGGCAATGTGTTGGATTTGCATAATATTTTGCAACTATTTACATTTAATACTATTTATTTGCTACTATTTGCAGGGTTGCGTTAGGAGTCAATCCAGCGTGCCTAGAACTATCTCTTCCAGTGTTGAATCTATCCCTCATCTTCAACACGGCAACGAAACTGAGTTCTTAGAAGTCCTCTGCACCTGTCGAGATGCTTCTTATTCAACAATGTATTTTTTTATCTTTTTATACAGTTATTGGGAAAATCTATAAACCTTTGTTGAGAAAATTTCAAATGGTTGTTAAAGTGTATGAAACAAACTCTACCAAGAGCACAACTTCATAATGATTATTTTTGTGATTCAATATCCCATAACATAATATCAGAGCAGAAATTGATAATTATATATGGAGTTGTCTTTAGTGCGACTTTTTGAAGTTTCAGGCGCCGGAATCCGGTGAAAATTTTTGAGGTAAAATCTTGGTTTTTGTTATTCAAATTGGTTTTTAAACTCTATATATGGATTCAGCACCCTCAAAAACCTCTAGGGCACTTCGATTGTGCAAAGTTAGCAATCAAACTTCTCTTTTCAATAAATCCTGCCGGAATTTAGAGAAATTACACCATAAAAAGTCACGTAAAAGCCTTCAAAAAGTCGCACTAAAGACTACTCGATTATATATTTCAAATCCTCTATTCGTATATATAAGCTCTTCTTGGCTAATCTTGTTGTTACGCATATGATTCAGTGGCAGTGACAGTGAGCCCTGTCGCGTTTCGTGCAATCTTGTCTGGTTGTTTGAATAAACTAATAATGGAGGCGTGGCCCATACTGACCAAAGTTTCAGGTTTACGCTAATGGGGGTGTGTGGTTCATTTATGAAAAAATGTGCAGATTAAGAGAGCGAATATATGAACGGAAACGCATGCAAGGCAATATGCATTGGAAAAAGCAAGTAAGCACTAGGCATTCGTGTAGTCTTAAAAAAAAGTGGTGAAATGGTTTAGAATTTGGTAAAGATTTTGAAAAAAATTGACAAAAATTTTATTAAATTTTTGTTTATAGTTGTTAAATTTTAGTATTTTGAGTATTTTAAGGGTTTTTGATAGTGTTGAATCTATTTCCATTATCAAAAATAGATTCCAAACACTCCAACTACCTGATTTTTTAAATTTTATTTACCCACAAAAAAATGCTCTTCTAGACTATTCCACATGCCAGATAAACAACTTCCTAGGCATTAGGTTGTAGGGCAGACTGGTCAGAGAGAGGACTATGACCAAAATAAGTGCAATTTGGGTTGGGTATTCATAATTTCTACAGAGGGAGCGTCTGCGTTTAAGGTTTGTACATTTTTTTTCCAGACGATTTTAAGGTCTGTACATATGAATTCGCTATGTGATATTTTTGAATTTTAAGAGTAAACCGTCGATAAAGAAAAATTTTAGAATGACCAAAAAAAATCTCTTGATTATAAACTTGAATTCGATCATTTTTACGCCGGAGGCATTTTCCATTGCGGGCTTGGGGTGAGCAAACTCTGTTCACCCCAGCCAATGAGAACGCTTCTCCTATTGCACATGGAACCAATGTAATTTTGCCACGTGTACGCTCAATCGGTCCCGGATCGAATCTCTCACTTCCTTTTTCTGTTGGATCTCTCGTGTTTTCGGCTGTTGCGTATGAACGTGGAGGAGGTGAGGAAGATGGGCAACTTCTGCTTCAGAGAAAAAAATTCGTCCAACACGGAGACATTGTATTGATCATGTCGCCTAATTCCTGCAATTCCCTGTTCTTGCAATGGGGATAATGTCAATCGGCACAGTCGTGAGCACTGCAAATCCGCTGTACACTTCCTCAGAGCTGCAGAAACAGATCGAAGATTCGATGCCTGTTCTTGTATTCACTACTCCCCAACTCCTCCACAAGTTCAACAATTTGAATGTAAGGATTGTTATGATTGGAACCCATGAACAATCCGGTAAATATGATCCCCTGTGATCTCGTCTCTATCCAGTCTATTAAACTCAGATCCAGCTAGCAAACCACCAATGAAAATCTGTCAGGATTCTGCAGGCCAGAGCAAAGGAGTTGTATCCACTCACAGAAATCTTATTGCCATGACCTCCATCATGTGCACTTTAATGGGGTCATCCAAGGACGTGTATCTGTGTTTCATTCCGCTGTTTCATATGTATGGCTTCAATACTTTTGTCTGCGGGCTCATGGCAATAGGGGCAACTGTTGTCATTTTGCCCAAATTTACAATGGAGGGAATGCTGATGGCCATTCAGAGATACAGTGTAACGCACCTGCCCGCTGTTCCTGCTATTGCCATTCGGCTCTCCAAGTTGCCCCACGTTGACCAAAAATATGATGTGAGTTCTCTGAAGGAGGTTATAGTAGGTGCGGCGTCTATGGGCAGAGAACAAATGGAATCCTTCAGGAGCCGTTTCCCCGGAATTGGAATTTCACAGGTCGGTCACCTTCTGCCATTTCTTTCCGACTGTTTATATTTTTAACAATTACGGGTTTGACAATTTTGTTATAAACAACTTTCCCCAACTTTTCCCTGGTCCAATTACAATTCGATGGATTGAATTTGTCAAGGCGAGAGGTGCTGTCCAAAAAAATCATTACAGATCCTAAGAAACTGAGCAGATCATTTGTTTATAGCTTATGTATAATTGAATTTGACCTCCTATCAAAAACTACGCTGATATAAAGAAACTCTGTTGCTGACCATTACTGAAAGGACATGAGTAAGATGTGAGCTTGAATTATTGAGGCTGTGAAAAAAAAGCCCAACTGATTTCTTCTTTCTCATTTGCTGTTGCAGAATAGGATCTGCTTAAATTGTCATATCCATGGGTTGTTGGATTTAGGAGAGGTTGATCTCTTCTCCCCCACTAGCTGCTGCAGAGTACAATCTGCATAGGTTGTGATGTTGATGGGTTGTCGGGTTTTGAAAATTATACAATAGACATCAGTAAGATGTGAGCTTGAACTATTGTGGCTGTGATAAAAAAGGATTCAGATGATTCCTTATTTGCCACTTACTGTTGCAGAGTAGGATCTGCTTACATTGTGATATTCATGGGTTTGCTGGATTCAGGGGAGATTGATTTCTTCTCCCTCACTCGCTGTTGCAGAATAGGATCTGCATAAATTGTGATATTGATGGGTTGTTGGGTTTACCAAGAGCCAATTTCTTGTTCCCCACTTGTTGTTGCAGACTAGCATATGCATAGATTGTGATGTTCATTGGTTTTTGGGTTTAGGAAGGGTTCATTTCTTCTTCTCCACTTGTAGATGCAGAGTAGGACATACATAGATTATGATAGCTATGGGTTGCTGCAGCGGCTGAGAACTATACAAATTGCATCGACGCCACTCTCCTTCAGCTCAAGGAGAGGGTGTTGAATAATAATAAGAATACCAGTACCGATCTTCTGCACGCGTATTCCAACCGCGCACAGACGTGTCTGCAGCTGAAGGAATTCAAGCGGGCCCTTGAGGATTCTGATCAGGCCATTGGGATCGATCCCAACCATATGAAATCGCTTTATAGGAAAGGCCGCGCTCTTTTCGGGTTGAGGCACTATGCAGCAGCATGTGAATTTCTGGAGAAAGTAAGCCCCGGGAGCAGGCAAATAGAAGATATTTTATGTCAGGCAAGGACTTTGTATTCCTAGAACCGGGATGGTGAGCAAGACATCTCCGCTTACCTACTTGGAAGGTGCTCTTCTCCTCCGGAGGTTGCCGATTTCGTCGGCCCTCTGGAGATCCACATGACTAAACACAGCCGAGGGCGAGGACTTTACACAACACAAGAAATTGCGGCCGGGCAGATTTTGTTGGTAAGCAACGCTGTCGCAGTTGTTTATGAGGATGCGCGGAGTGTCGCGTCGTCCCGCCTTCGGCGTTCCGGCGGGTCATTTGTTAAAATGATCAAGTGCTAGTTTAACTTATTATTACTCTATGTAAAAATAAACGGTAAAAAGTACAATCTCTCTTTTCAGACTGTTTTTAAAACGAGGAAACAAGCATGGTCAAAATCTAGGTTGAGCGCTGTTTTAGCTGAACATCATCCCAAAAACCCGCTGGAGTTCAAATCTTAATAAATACGATGGTTTTACCGGCTGGCGTTCAAATCTTAATAAATATTATGGTTTTATATGTACGGTGATTATAATTTTTATAATAAACTCTTTTTAATATAAATATAAATAATTTAACATTTTCTTTTGAAGAAATATATATATTTGAGAATATTTGATCGATTTATTTTTAATAATGTTATTTGTATCACTATAAACTTACATAATGGAATATTTTTATTTTTTATTTCGTTAAAATTTTAATAATATATATAATTACAATAGTTATTTAGATATTGGAATATTTTTATTTTTTATTTTGTTAAATTTTTAATAATATATATATAATTATATTATAGGTTTAATTCCTTTTTAATTTAATTTTTTTAATGTTATTGTTTTTTTTTCTTTTTTAATTAAGAAAATCAAATCTTGTAAGATGGAATTTATTTTTAAGTGTAATATGAGGAAATCTTTGCACCTCAAGAGATATGATTTATTTCATTGATGGGTAAATCTTTAATTAAGATGGATTTAATTTGGTTCTTAATAATATTATTTATATTATATAAATTATACTCTGATTTTGTACATTTAAAATTATTAAAATAATACTTATATTAAAAGATTGAAAAATAGTAATAACCAAAAAAATCAATTTCGGTCATAATTTTTATTTCTACCATTAATTTTACAACTCTATATAGAGAGACAAAAGTAATTGAAAGTAAAACAAAATGATTTACCTTTTAGCATGAGAGATATATTACTCTTTGATTATTTACTATGTAAAAGTAATATTATTGATAATATATAATGTGTAAGGGGAGGGGGGTAATACTCATGAGTGAGACTAATGGTTAAGAGCATGTATTTCTTTCTAAGAGATAGGAAGTTCAAACCCAGAGGGGGGTAGAGTATGTAGTATGTATGCCTTGCTATACTTAGCAATAAAATGGTTGAGCACTTCTAAAGAAAAGAGAGTAAGAACTTTATTTTTTCAAATTCAAAGTATGAAGGAGATTATGTTTACTATGACGTTGACACACACACACACACACACACACACACATATATATATATATTTGGTGTATGGGTAGTGACCTTAAAATTAGATAATAATTATAATAATATATGTTTAGTTGACATGTAATATTTAAAACAAAAATGTATTGATAATTAAAAAATAATAATGTTAACCATAAATAAAATATTTCAATATCTATATTAAATAACATAATTTTTTTATCATTTTTTTAAAGACAATTCAAGGTATGAGGGAGATTTATAACCTTACTATGAAGTTGATATATATATATATATGTGTGTGTGTGTCTGTGTGTGTGTGTGAGAGAGAGAGAGAGAGAGAGAGAATGAGTATATATGAACATTTTAATGTGAAGAAAGTGAATCTCAAATAAAATATTCCAAAATCAATATGTATCCCTATTTTTCCTAAAGAATTTGTTCTATATATTTTTGCTTCGAAAAACATATGATTCTACCCAGGACATATCGCAACCTGGCTATCAAAGTCATTATGCGCCTTCGAAAAATGTGACTAATAGGGCGTCATCATATCTCCATTAGTAGGGAGGTCCGTATCCTCTGACTCACGGGACCCAGTATGCAGCTAGACATGTTGATGGAAGAGCTTCCCCCCCAACAACCATTTATAAACCACGGACAAGGACCGCAATATGCCCAGTCCCCAACACAAAACCCACCTATGCAAAATAATGCACAGGTGCGCCAACCATACAAATAGGAGAATCCAAATTATCCTCCCAACGCGACTAAGAAAAAAGGAAAAAACAAGCCTAAAGGAAATCCTGGACAGGGGGGCGGCAATCAATTATTTCTCTAGATTTTGTGCAATGTTAGCTTGTATGTCATCGACCATATTTCGCCTCTCCCAAGAAGATGGCTCAGACAGTGAATCCATGAACAACTTGACAACTCAGGAAGATGTGCCAAGTAGATCCATCCTCTTTTTGTCAGCTGATAAACAACCAATCGGGGAACCCTTAGTCACCCCCAGCCATTCTCCGCGGACAAGACCAACATGTGCGTTGTGTAAAACACTTAATCATATGGTTTCCACTTTCCCTGACTTAGAAGCGCTACGCCATTGGTACCTAGTCACGCCATCTAGCGAGCAAGGCGGGAACCCCATTTCTAGGATGTTTTGCCTATTATTCCAAGGCAATCACCATGAGCAGTGTTGTACCTCTAAAAAAGGGTCTAACAAACCAACCATGGTCGTGAGTGTTAGTAATGTTGAGGAACCCTCCAACATACAACACAACCCAAACAACTTTGCAATCTTTGTAAGGGTGCTCACCTTCTTAAGGATTTTTCTAGTATACATAGAGTCTTAGAAGTGTGGTCTAAATATTCTCATCAACTTATGGTTGATCCATTGATTAGTGATTCTAAAGTTCCTGGGGAAAAGGGTAAAGTTAGGTTTCCATGTAGGTTATGTGAAGGGAGGCATCAAAATAACCTTTTCCCTCAACCACTCATCACAAGTCTCCCCATGACACTAAGTTGGTGACACCACCTCCACAAAGACATCATATGTCATACATGGTTTGTCTAAATTTGTGAGAAATATCTAAGTTGATTAATGACCCAATTATTAATTTTTCCAAAGTGGTTTATTTGAAAAGCATAAAATATTTACCTAAAAATGTGATTTCCAAGCTTAGTGATATGGATTAATCAAGACCATAATATTTACTCAAACCAAATCATTTTCAATGGAATGTGTACAAATATTTGAAGAATGTGTAAGTGGGAGAGGATTAATGGGTTGGAAGTTGAAGACCCAGAGGATATGATTGAATTTTCAGTAGAAGACTTAACATGGACAAATATTGATGGGGACCAAGTTGCAATTATTCCATATTGTCGACTTGATGATTTTATAAGAGGAGAGGAATCGAGTGAATCTGCACCCACTCAATTCCATCTTTGTACTCATTGAAGTAAAAAACTAGAGGATATCAAACAAACATATTGTTCAACATATTTGGAGTACGCTATGTGAGTCTTTATATATTTATCAATATACGTATAATTTTTTACAGTATGCATATATGTTATATCTAATTTGTTGTAAAACATTTATATGCAGGTATTGGTGTGCATATGGTCCAAAGTGCAAAAACCGAATTATGAGTGCATCCTCAGATATAAAAAAAAAAAAAAAAACGCAGTCGACAAGAAAGTATTAAATTTGGTTGCCAATGTCACTTCATTGTACGATGACTTCAACTTAGACCAGACGATGCTATAATAATATATACTGCATGTAGGCATATTGATAAATTCAATGTTGTTTGTCATGGAAAAGATGCAATCAGCAGGCCCATGAGATTCAGTTATGCACCACATTTAACAAGGGATGTGCGATCTATTGTCCAAAATTTAATTCAAAGAGGTTTTAATGTTACAATGATATGGGAGAAGTTCATCTCTAATGTGAAGGATGGATTTGGTGAGTTATACACAGGGACATCTCGAGATACATATATGACAAGACAAGATATATTAAACATTTACAATGATACTATAAGGCTAGAGTATGTTAAAGATCAAAGTGATCCAAACAATGTAGAATGTTGGTATAAGGAACACCCTGAGAGCTTTTTCTTCTACCAGAAACAAGATCTTGTTGAAAACATCCCTTTTATTATAGGCATACAAACAAAGTGGATGCGCTCAATGATGCTAAATATTTTCACAATAATATAATCTCAATGGATTCAACATTTAGTACAAATAAGTATGGGGTGAGTACAAATTTATCCTAATTTTGATTCATTTATTCAACCTCATTTTAGTGCATGTAACTTATATAAATATAATTATGTACATTGTTTGTAATGTAGTATCAACTGTACACCTTAATGGTTTTCGACGAACATCGCAATGGGGTTCTAGTAGCTTGGGTGATATCATCACGCAATACTATAGTTGAGCTTTCTAAATGGATGTCAACTCTATTTTCCATTGGGAAGAAAGAGCGACCAGATTGGCATGTTCAAGCCTTCATCACAGATGATGCTACTGCTGAAATTGAAGTGTTAAGGTGATGTGTTTATTCTTTTATAAGAGACAAAAATATTGTTAATGTATATTCCCTCTCATAAATTGTGTTATTCCATGTCTTCAATCAAGTGTAAAATATTATTATGTGTGTGGCATGTTCGTCGTGAATGGTTGAAGAATGTTGGAAATAAAGTCCAAGGAAGGGAAAACCAAATCCACATTTTTCGTTCTTTAGGAGAAATCATGCACACATGTGAAGATGATGAATCTGTAAAAAAGACAGTTGAAAGGTTCTTTGAAAGATTCAGGAACCAACCAAGGTTTTTGGAATATTTTAAAACAACTTGGTTAGCCAACAAAAAAATATGTAATTTTCTTGTAAGTGGCTTTAATGACTCTATTTTTCATGTCATATGTATTATTAATTCATAGCTAATAAATTTCTTTCTACAGATATGTGGGCAAAAGCATACAGAAATTTTCCACATTCCAATAAGGATACAAATAATGCCATTGAATATTATCATCAGAATATCAAGGAAAGGTACCTAAGAGAAAAGAATAATGCATGTCATAGACATGTCGATTGGTTAATATATGTGTTGTTGAAAAAGGTTGTATTATATTACAATCATATGCAACATTTAAATGAAGCTAGTTTTGTACGGCCTAGAAAAATTGAGGAACAATTGAATTCATCCAACTGTAGAGCTAGCCAAATCCCAAATGAAGATTGTGTGCCTGATGAAAAGAGTAACAATGGTTATTGGGTTCGTAGCCAAAATAAGGATACACATGATATTTGGTACAATGTCATATATAATGGTTCCAATCTACACTTTTGTAATTGCAATTGGGCCTTGAATGGAAATGCTTGTAAACATGTATTGAAAGTTGAGATGTTGGTGAGTAAAATTACTTTGGGTGAAAATGTACTACCTAATGTCACTAATCCTACTACAGAAAGGCCTACAATTTTATTTGATTTGAATGAAACACCTATATTGGGCCTAGAAATTCAAATAGAGCTTCCGCCATGCTTTGATTCTCCTCCAAATATAAATTATTATAATGAAACAAGCATTGATAATGTTGAATCAACCAATGTATGACCAGATAGTGCATTATTTGAAGATGATGAGATGAAACGTGTTAACTCGTCAACTCATGAGCATGTCAAGAATACAATAGAATGTTTTTTAATACTATAACTCCATCAAATATCACTACTAAAAGAAAACATAGTTTCTTGAGCCCAGTAAAAAAGAAAAGGCAATGTGGGCGCAAGTCAAAATCAGGGAAAGATAAACCACATTTTGAAAAGGTTGGATGAGTTCGTTAAAAAAAAAGAAACATGGATGAGCAACTGGAGTTATCTTCTCAACACCAAAGAAGTGTGGGCCACATACCTGAATTAGTGCAACATTCTATTATATAGAAAAATGGTATGGAAATTTGATGACATGCATTTTTTTATGTGAAATACGATATATTATCATTTTTGATGCATTTTCATAACTATATGAAATTTTTTATTGTTACAGTCGAGGGACTCACATCTCACAACGTTCCAACTTGTCGACTTCAATTATTTGATGAGCATGTTGGTGAAAAAAACTATAGCAGTTATCTTGAGAGTGCTTCATTCTCCTCTAACAAAGGACATAGAGGAGAATGAAGCACTCTCAACATAATGATATTGATAGCCATTTAATTGTTGAACCCCAATTTAAATAACACAGAATCCATTAAAAAAAAAACACAAAAAATCATATCAAGTATACAATATTCATACCAAGTATCATAAAGGGGTTTTACATAGCCAGAGGATGCATACGTAGAATATCTTCATTATAGAAAACATTATAAAATGGGAAGGCTAGCAAGAAATAAGTTAAACCCGATAACTCACAGTCTTACATCAAACCGAGGGATGGAGTGGCTATAAGAAAATTAAAGCACAGTATATAAGCTTAACAATATGCATATAACATGAAAAGATCTTGTTCGAGCTTAAGCTCTCAAATTTCTTGTAACCATCAAAACTAATAAACATATATGAAGAAATCATATACAATTTTTATAAACTGATTTACAATGTCCCAACACGAATCAAAACCCAAAACATTCCTCCACGAGTGCGAGAAATTATAAGTGTATAATTACATTCATTGTTCGATCGATGGCCATAATTAAATTTGGAACCCAGACTCGAGCATAGTCTCGATATTTCACCATTTAACAAATCTAACTTAAACCTTACACAGAAGACCCAAGCAGTGCGAAAGTAGAGCCTTAGCTAGAAAGAAGACCACGACATGTCTGGACAAAAGGGTCACCGTACCTGTGCCAGAGAAACGAAAGAATTCCTGAGTGATGTAACATAAACCTTGGGATGAGAGAAACCATTTTGAGAAGCGGAACTCATACCTAGCCGAGCTTGCAAGAAAGAACACAAGTCAAGAATTAGTGTTTGATAGGTTGAACCAATCTAAAGTGACAGAAAACCACAAGAGTAACTAGAGTTTACCTCTAGAGGCCGAGAAGGAGAAACCCTCACATCGTTCTGTCAATTTGTAGAACAAATTGAATACTTTGTGACAACCATAAAATTAAAGGTTGGAACCCGAAAGGAACATGGTAGGTATGCAATGTGTACCCTGACGACGAACCGTGAGCATAGTTGAGAGTCGTCGCAGCATGAAATAATCCAATTCTGGAAATAACATCGAGGTGAGAACCCATAAAACTTATTGCTAAAAGAAAAAAACAAGAAAACAATTCAGCAAGTATTTTATGCAAGATTTAGTATACCTGTCACCGTGCAATGGAATAGCTACATTGACCTTGTCTGGAGGGTACCTAGGGAGCATTGTGACATCAAACCGCAGTGGAAACCCTCCCTCGAGCCCAGAGGCCATCACCTTAACCCTAGGTATCACCAATTACAGAGGGTTGAGCACCAAATTTCACCGGAGCAAATGAGCTAGAAAGAATGTGCGAAAGGCAAGCGATTACAGAGGTAAAACCCTAGAATGGAATCTCCACCGTTGATTTACAACATGAGAGCAACATCATGGATCTAACCCGGATCCCCAAGTGAGTCTAACAGGTGTAGGGTGATTGCTTTCACAATCCAAATCTGGAAGATTCATATAGTGGTGCATAGAGCAGCAAGTCTACTTTCCAACCCAGACATGTACCATAAGATAAGGTGTAGATAATGATAATCCCTTAGATATGAGTGGTACGCTATAAAACAGACAACTCCCATAAGTTCTCAATAAATGTTATACTCCTGCTTCCTATGTAGTAAGTTGAAGGTTTAGACCTTCACATATGGATTATATGCAAAATTAAATATGTGATACGTAATCAAAAGTTTTTAATATAGTACTTACGCTTTGTCTTATCAAGTTGTGTTATAGTTAATAATATTTTTTAAAATTTTGGTGATGATGTATGTTACAATAAAGTTTCAAATCAATGACTAGATTCATGTGTAAGCACATGACTACAAGAAACTTTCAGTAAAGGACATAAAGAAAGAAACATATAGAATGATGAAACAACTTACTTGACATTTAAAACATGTTTAATTAATAATAAAAATTTAGAAACATTTTTTTTCAAAGTTAGAATGTGACATGATTCTCATAGCCTCATATATATTCAAACTTGACACTTCTCAATTGATCTAAATTTTAACAAACATCACACATATAATTAATGGACAATTTAGTGTACAATGCTATAAAGATATGTGATTTGGTCAAACTCTATTTAATTTTAATAACCAGTGTCTAAAAATGTTTTAACTTCGTCATATATTCCACTTCGTACCAATCTTTGAAAATATAGTAGTTATTATTAAAGATGTTGCAAAATCAATGTTCCAAGAACAATTTAACATGCATTGTATATATATTTTTGTAAAACCCTTAAAAATGAAAATAGATCTAAATTTACTAAATAACATCTCAAGAATTATATTTTATTTTTGTTTGCTATTACATGTGTCATATTATCTTACCCTTCATTGGCATTAAAATATCGATAAATTATAATGTCCTTGAGATATATAAATTAAATATAAACAATAAAAGTTAATTAATTCTAAAAACAAATATAAATTATAAAATTTGTACATTGTAATAACCGTATATTATAAATCTGCTATATATTTTTTCACATTGCAGTATTATATACAAACCCTACCTAAAGTAATATGAAACATTGTTGCTTACTAACCACACTCAAAACCCTAGACATGAGATGCCTCACAAACTAGTCAGCATAAGTCAAGAGATGCCACCATTAGTGGAACCCTTAAAGTTATTTCCATTACATTGTTTTTCATGTAAACATTTGATTATTAGTTGGGTGAGGTCAATATTTTGCGCAACTTTGAATATTTTAGTATCTCTATTTGGATATTTTATTATTTATATTCTTGATTGATAACTTATGAAGAATTTTTCAAAAGTATGCAACCTAACCTTCTTCATACTCAATTAATTCATAAAACCTCTCTCATAAATGAAAATCTGCTATGTTTAGCATTTACTATTCTTTCATATGAGAAGTGATTTTATAATTTTTTGTTAGGTATTGTGTGTCTTAGGAGCACTCCTAAGCCTATCCTATTACTTGAGTAACCAATATTAAGGAAATTTTAAGCCTTCAAAATCACCTCAGATCATAATTGTCTTGAACCACATGAACCCTTGACATGAATGTATTTTTATCTATAGGATTCAAACTAGTAACTTTTTCACCATAGAGTGTCTTAACTAGATACCTTGGCAATATCTATTCTACACCCATGAACATGTAAATGACCATTTTAATTAATTAAATATTCTATTTTTTTTAATATAATAATTTTATATTATACTACTCTATAATTATTTTTATGAAATTATTCTACTATAAATTTATTTTTTACATATTACACTTATTTTATATTTGATAATTTATTTTAAAACTCCATAAAATAAAAAAACAACTTACATTTTAAAAAATTAATTAATTTATTATTATTATTATTATTTTAATTTTAAAATATCTAATTTAATATTTATATTTTTCAAAATTTTAATAAACCTTATTTGAAAGTCATAAAGTTTTTTTTTTACCAAACAAAAATAATATAACCTACTGTGAGCCCGTATAGATCTCCAAGGATCTTTGCCTTCCGATTGTACGTCAGTGCTTTGTATATATCTCCAAGGATCTCTCATAGGGGGTGGTTGTGCCATGTGCTAGGGCGAGGAGACATGCTATAAAATCCATTCAGCTTAAGGCGTGATCCCTGGGTGATTTTGACAACAGGATCCCCGAGTGCCTTTGACAACAGGCCCGTGTGACTTTCACAGCAGGATCAAACCTCATTGGGGGTGGTTGTGTCTTTGAAAACATGATCAAACCTCCCTAGGGTAGTTGTGCCATTTGCTAGTGAGAGGAGACTTGCTATAAAATCCATTTAGCTTAAGGTGTAATCCTTGAGTGACTTTGACAAATTAGATGGATGCAGATTAGATGCACTGATTAGATGGAGATGGATGAAGATTAGATGCATGGATTACATGGATGCCTCGCGACTCCTCAAGCCACAAGTCAAGCCATAGCTTTTCAAGAATATGAATATTATATATGAAATATCAATTTTATAAAATTGGAATTAATTATTTTTTTATTAATTAAAATTATTCATTTTCTAATAATCATCACATTCAACAATATGAATTATATATATTGGAATTCTCTAATTTACAACATGACCTTAAAATAAATGGCAAAAAAAGGTAAAAAGACTTTATACGTTGTTGTCAAAAACTTCTATAAGTGTTGTAATATTTCTCATTCATATATATATATATAATTGATTTATTTTGTTACAATAAATTAAATTATAAAAAATTGAAAATCAAAACCCTTATTAACTAATTCAAATTATAATATTAACAATTTTTTTAATTTTTTTAAAATGTTCAAATAAACTACTTTCATCTTCCATTACTGTGAACCGGCCTCCAAACATCTATTCTATAAATGAAAAATTATTTTAGCCCAAAATAAAGGCTTTCAAATGAATTTATGATAAGGTACTTTGTTATTGTGAATTATTCCAAGTGAAAATTTACTTTATTATTGTGAATTGAAAAAAGATTCAATTTTTTTATTTGTAATTAAATTGTTTAATCTTAATTTAATTTTTAAAAACTGATAATCAACATTCACCACTATTAAATTAATTAATTTATATTTGCAATTAAATTGTTAAAATATATTTTAATGTTTCAAAAATGGTAATCAACATTCACCATAATTAAACCAGTTTACATTAGGATCTATTAAAAAAAATTAACCAAAATATAAAACAAATAAAATAAAATTAACAAAATAGTGTTCAATTATTTTCTACTAGTTTGAGGCGCTTTCATATTTACCAATATGTAAGTACAAGAAGAGGCGCCCAACAAGAGTAGCCAAGAAGAGCTTATATATACAAATAGAGGATTTGAAATATATAATTATCAATTTTTGATATTATGTTATGGGATATTGAATAATAAAAATAATCATTATCAAGTTGTGCTCTTGGTAGAGTTTGTTTCATACACTTTAACAACCATTTGAAATTTTCTCAACAACAGTTTATAGATTTTCCCAATAACTGTATAAAAAGATAAAAAATACATTGTTGAATAAGAAGCATCTCGAGAGGTGCAGAGGACTTCTAAGAACTCAGTTTCGTTTCATTGCCGTGTTGAAGATGAGGGATAGATTCAACACTGGGAGAGACAGTTCCAGGCACGCTGGATTGACTCCTAACGCAACCCTGCAAATAGTAGCAAATAAATAGTATTAAATGTAAATAGTTGCAAAATATTATGCAAATCCAACACACTGCCTTTCTCACTAGCATGTTTTAAGTCATAAACAAGTCGATATGTGCCTCTTCCATGACTTCATAAAAAAACTTAGAGAGGGGGATTGACAACCTTCCGATGCACATTCCAGGCATGACTATAGCAAATGAATATCCCCTTTCCCAACAGATCTTGGAGAATGTTGTCTCTTCCCATTGAAAGTAGCAATAAATGTAAATAAATCCGCGTGGGAATTAAATCAATTCAAATTTCAGGTTTCGACGGGCTTCCAAATTCAAATTTAAAATTCAAATCATTGTATATACAGAGAAGAGTTGTCGAAACCGTATAGACGGACCTATTGGCGGATGGTAATGGCAAGCTGCTAGCAATCGGAGACAGAGCTGTTAACCGGAGAAATGTTTGTCGATAAGATGGGGCCGTGGGCCGCTCATATTAATGCAATTAAAATAGTCGGAGTGGTGTACACGACAGGTATCGTCAAGCAGATCCTTCCGCCCGTCTTGATGATCGATGCCATGGGCATGGACATGGCATGCTCAGTGGTACTCTTAACAGCATTAATGGGTGAATAGCATAGGAAATAAGGCTCGCCCTCCTCCTTTGCTTTTAAGTGTTTCTTTTTTTATCTGCATAGGCACTTCCCCTTTAGACACATCATGCATGTTACTTTTAAAATATTAATTTAATTTTAAATATATATATTAATTTTTATAGATTTAAATAAATAATAATTAAAAAATATTTTATCTTATATATAAAATTAAAATTAAATATTATTAAAAAATTTATGAATTTATTGATATCATTTTCAAGGTGGTTATAAGTAATATTAACATTTCTTTATATATTATTTTGGCTATAAAAAATTTTGAGTATTAAAGTATTATCTAAAATTACTTTTAATTCATTATAATTTAGAAAGAAATAAAGGGGTTGTAGAAGGAGTGATTGTCTTTAATATAAATGGAGATTAGGACATAAATTTTACTTGGGGTTTAGGTCAAAAAAATGAATAGTCTGGAAAAACATAATGGGTTTTAACTTGGCCTTTAGTTGGCCAAAGATCAAGGCATCTCTTGCATAGTCATTCTCGGGGATTCCCTTATCACAATTCAACGCCTTTTTTAGAATTATTTGCACTCTGGAGTCACTCTCGCACAAGGTATATTTTCATATCCTCTGTAGCCAAAATAAAGAAGTTGATATACAAGCTAATCTTTCATGTCAATTGGAAGAAGGAAAATGTAATCTTAATGGATCCTTAAGCTGGATAGTGATCCCATGATATCTACTAAAGATGTTCCTAATCTCATCTATACTATTATAATTGAGGGCTTAAACCAAAATAAATTTTGTGCCAAGGTGAGCAATATAAGCCTCCCACGCCTTCTCCTTTGGAGAATAGTTCAATGATCAACAGGTGGCATCACACATAGGTTATATCAATTAAGGTGGCATCCTGGGTAAATGAAATCCATGGGAACATTTATTCATGTCATGTGAAGATGTTCAATTATGGACTCCTCTTCTCTCTTGCCTTCATCTTTGTACACTGACTGATGGTGAATTGATGGGTTGAATTTATGAAACTTAAAATGGCATCATCTCCTAAAGCATGGGATTATCTGAATGGAGGGAAATATTCATTAAGTGTGATTTCATGCTTATGTCGAAAGAATTGCTTCGATGGGATACATATTGGTGTCTCTATGGTATTTTCTATGTCTGGAGCATTCCTCAGTCCTTCATTCATTGTGTTGAGACTATCCTTCTAGAGTGTTGGAATCTCCCATGACCCTCTTCTTTTCATAAGAAAAAGTTCAAAAATTTTGGGCTCTTTGTCAATCTATGTTTCTTATCCCCTATTGGAAGCCAATAGTATATCCGACATTGAACAATACATTAATTCCTAGTATTCTCCAGAAGATAAATTGGGAAGCTCTAATTTCATTAGTAGTGGTTTCCAAAAGGGTTCTCAGTTTCACTACACGGTTAAAGCCACAACTCAAGTAGGCGCAGGGGGTCAATTGCATGGTCCCTTTCATTTATCCCCACAATCTCCATCTTGGTCTTTCAAGCAGAGATATCTCTGAAGTTGGTATGTGGTCATCATTGCTTTCGAATATCTTCTAGTCTGGTATTGTGTCAATCATCTTTCTCCTTCTGGCATGTGTTTTTCTCACAATTTTTTTCACAAAAGCACGATGGAAAATAATATGTGTCTGCTTAAACTTTCATCAATTCTGGCCCCTGCAATCACTGCTACACCCTCCTATTTACATCCATGAAGATATTACTGCCCTTCGCTAAGAACTTAGTCAACAATCAACCAACATCCTCTTCCTGACTGAGAAATTCAAGTAACATCAATCTAGGATTACTCAGTTGGAAGTCAAATTGGACTAGATTCGCCACCATCTTGTTGACTTGAAGTATCAGAGAACTCTCGATGAAAACCGAAGCACGACTAACAGTGTCATGGGTGGCCCCTCGGACAAGATGTCCATTGATCCTCCTCTGTAAGCTATGTTTACTCAATATAAGTGCATTTTGTTATGCATCCAATTCTTCATGGCATATAGTAATAGTAGTTTTTGCATATTGTATGATTATAGTAGGAGGTTTGAAGTAAAATTTGTATTTCCTCTCTTACTCTTACTAGAAGATCTTGTCTACTAGAACATAATATAAAATTTCCCAATTTTCTCATCTTTGTCAAAAAAAAAAAAATTGAAACAAATAAATTAATGAGATTTTAAAAACATTTAACATAAATAAAAAATTATTTTTAAAAAATTCCATGAAATTATGGGTCCGTGCAAAATAATTTAATCCAACTATGACACATTAGTTGCAATAGAAATGTGGAAAAAATGGAAATATGATCACAAAAAATAATTATTGGAGGTACTGACACAACATTTTAGAATACCATGTAAAAATATGAAACCTAAACAATCAAATTGTCTTTCTCATAATTCATTTATAGAAAATAAGTATAACTTTAAAAAATGGTGTTTCCCTAATAGTGGTATGTTATTTTTCTCTAAAACATAATGCATTACTTTACATTAAGAATTGAGTTTGATATGTAAATAATGGAATATTTTGAAACAAATTTGTATTATCGTAAATAACAAATAGGTCCTATGAATTATTATTTTTCCATAATTTTTTTTTTTTAAATTAAGAAACATAATGAAACCTTAAAATGATGAGATTCATATGTTGTGAGGGTCTTAACATATACATAAAAGTTTCCCATAATCTGTAGGTCTTCATCTGTTTTGGTTTGGCTTCTTTTCAAATTTAAAAATATTTCAACGAATCAAAATTTATAGAAAAAGAAAAGACCTAAATTACAAATTACATAAAAAATAATAAGTGTTTTTTTTGTGTGTAACTTACTTATAGATCTCCATAAATATGTGAAGTTTTATTAGCAATGAATACATAGATCACATAAAGAATCATGGTTGAAAATCTGGAAGTTGGAAAAATGGATGTGTTATTTATTTATGTAGATCAAGCCAAAATGTTTTTTTATTAATATGGACCTCAATCCAAAGTGACCACCTTATCCATCAAATAATTGAAAAATGTTTCCCCCCAAATATTTTTGAAATTAACCTGTGTGCATTACTAATGGCGTTATGTGATATTAACACACATGCATCATAATAATGGGCATGCATTATATTTAATGTACATATGTTTTAGAATTTTCTTGCATTATATAATGCACACATTCTCTTCTTCCCTCTCTCTCTCTCTCTCTCTTCCTCCCTCGCCATCCCTTTCCTCTTCATCTGTTTCTCTCTCTCCTTATCTATTTCTCTTTCATTATGTGCCTCTCCTATGTTGAGCTCTCCCTCCCCTTCACTAAGCCCCTCCTTTCTCTCCCTAGCCCCTATTACTCACTCTCTCCTTCCTTTAACTTGCCCCCATCACTTGCTCTACCTCTCTTTCCATATCCCTTTATCTTTCTCACTCTCCTTGTATTTCCCTCCTCTCTCTCTCTCTCTCTATTCCTATCCCCCCAACTCATTCCCTCCATCCAATCCCCACTCTTCATCCTTTTCTCTCTCATTATCCCTTTCTCTGATTTTTCTTATGTATCCCTCCAATATTCCTATCTTTCCCCTTTGCTGAGCACCATATCTCTCTCCATAACATCCCCACTCCCTCTCTCTCCCCTTATGTTTCCCTGCAGTTACTCCCTCATTGTATCTCCCTCATCATTCTCTCTATTTCTTCCTTACCTCATCTCTCTTACTCTACCCCTTATATATATATAGGTGGGGCTCTTACTCACCTTTCACCAATATATGTATAACATATTGGATTTTAAAATCTATTATAATTTGTTGAAATATATTAAATAGATAAAATTCCAATATCAATATATAATGTAATAGAGTTTGTATGTTATGTATATCTTAATATATTATTAATGTAACAAATACATTGAGTTTAAAAAATACTACTTTCAATTTGAATTTAAATAAAATTAAAATTATAATACATATAGTTTAAATATTTTTGCAAAATCGTTGAAAAATATTAAGCCTACAAAATATATATTTTTGTTCTGTTTTTCTTTGTTTCTTTTGTAATTAAGAAGAATTGACAATTCGATTAACCTTGTACTCATGTGAAATGTAGTTGATTCTAGCCACCACTACTACACTTTTGGCGGCCTACGATCTGTCTTCCTCTCCATAAATCGAATTACAACTAGGGGATTGAACTTTGAACCTTTTGACTTCCATGATTTCACATCATTTAAATCACCAATTAAAATCTCCCTTAAAAATTAAACCTATAAAATATTAAATATTAATATACTTTTTATATTATATAGCTTATTATATTATTAATAGAATAAATACATTAAATTTAAATAATGACACATACAAATTAATACATTCTTAAGATTATATTTCTTTAGTAATGCATTACATTTAAATACATAAATTAATTTGTATAAATTTAAAATTTTTATAATGATAAATTGTTCCTAAATTTATGTTATAATATTATAGCTTTACGTTTTAAATTATCTGAATACAAAGTTTTTAGTTTATAATATTATTAATAATTTTTGGATATTAGATTTATTTTATAAGCATTTTATTCAATTAATGTTTAGTTTTCATTTATGGTTTCATTAAATTAATACATGTATTATTTATTTTGTTTTGGTTTTTTTTTCGTTTAATATTCATCTTCATTCATCTTCATGGTTTTATATGGCTCTTTTAATCTATAAAATATGATTCAACGACTTTTATAAAATATGTAGATATATATATTTTTTAATTATAATAATTGTTTTATGATTTTTTAATTTTATACAATAAGTATATATGAACTTTTGTTAATGATTATGAACTTCCATTACTAATAATTTTAACATTATTTTATTAATTTTTATGTTAGGAAATTTCATCACATGGATTCAATTATTTGTAGTTATTTTCTCTTTGAAATTCTCAAATTCATCCTTTTTTTGTATCCCATTATCATTTATAATAAAATTTAGAATTATTTGTAAACAATGGGTGAATCTTTTGGAAAACATTTTTATTTTATCATCTTCCAATAAACTCTCTATGAATGAATTTGGATTAATGGTTCCTTTGTTCTATAATCAAGATGATTATTTTGTTGTTGAATATCTTAATTCGAATGGGTGAATATATCGTTTTCTTGTGTCGTTCATAGATTCAAGATACATAGTAGAGTATACTATTATATCTATGGTGATGTTATCCTTACCAAAAAAATGCTCTTGTTCATACAATTATTTTGTGATGAATCCATTTACAAAGGCCTTTAAAAACAAGGGGCCAATATCGATCGGAGATTGGGGATATTTTTTATTATTGGAAAAAGTAAGTACCAAAAAGTATGATTGGAATGTTTTGAAACATATCTCTAAAAGAATGCAATCAAATTTTTATGTTTGCAGTAGTCTTGATAGGGTTTGGCGAGGGGAAGAGCTTCCACTTGGTGACACTTCACCCCCTAAGGATGCAATACTCTATAAAAGTAGATTGATTTAGCTATATTTAAACAAGGAATATGAATATTATCTTAATTATGGGTATATAATCTACGTGTTTTATGTTATAAGAAATGAATGATTTTTTCATTTGTTCCAATCATTAACATATGATGTTTGTCATTAGAATTATACAATATCAATTGATATGTCTTATCGATTATAGCTTCACTTCATTTTGGTCAATCAAAGAAGTTGAAAATTTCCAATTCAATCAGTTGTGCCTTTAACAAAGAATTTACTACTTTGAGGATGATTGGGGCTTCAAATGAAAGTTTTTTCATGATATTTCTACAAATATAAATAACAAATGTCGTGCAACCTATGAAATTTCACCTACTTTTTCTCCTATTTCCATTATTTTTGTAAATAAATGCCAAATAATGCCTCATGCTTTTCCAAAGCCTCAACCTTGCCTTTGGAAATTTCCTTTTGGCCATAGTAACTAAAATGAACACTCGCTAGGATGTTTTTCCCACCATTCAGCTTGGAATACATGTCCCCTCACCGTGGTATTATATCTATTTTTTACATGAATTTTTACTAGGGTTGTTACGTTGGCTCCCCTTTCTATTAAAATATCCCTTTTCCATAATCCTCCAGATTCTGAAGGTTAATCATATAAAAATGTCACACGTAGGAAGAAGAAACCCCCTAAATATAAAATTGTTTCATCCTGTAACAACATCGAAATGGGTTATGTCGATGAGGTTGGATCTCCCAATAACTGATTTGCTATTGATTCTGATTTTAGTATTGGGAATGTCTCTATTTTTATTTTGGAGTTTGGATCCTTAGAGGGGAGGTAACCGTGCATGTGGTTCCTCCATGATTATTATTTCCATTAACATACTGGGTTTGGGATCGGCCCCAAAATTACGCTCCTTAAGAGGTATTTCTCGAGTTCATAAACCCTCTATAATCCTTTTCCAAGAAATGATGGTTTCCAGAGATAAGGCATGGGAGGAATGTTTTCTGTGTACCGTGCATCGCATGTAGTTACAATTGATGCTATTGAATTATTTGGTGGTCTCACGGTTATGTGGGATCCAAAATTATTGAGATGCAGGCATTTTTGTTGTGTGCATGGATTACCATGACTGGACAAATGATGGGAAAAATGTCAAAGGGTCCGAATTGTCAATTCATATGCTCCATATGTGGGATATACACCATTTTGGGACTAGATTGTGCAATATGGAATCTTTCAATTAAGTTCCATGATCATCACGAGGGATCTTAATTTTTCGATGGGGAGGGAAGAGATTTGGGGACAAAACCTTAGAATTGATAGTATGGCTACTTATTTTAGAGGTTTGATGGAGGATTTTTCCCTATTGGATTTGACACCAGATTCTCTTAGCCCCACTTGGAGGAATGTGAGAACTAACAAGGAGGGTATCTAAAAAATAATGGACAAGTTTCTGGTTAATCACAATATGGTTAATCATCCGACAGATATCGGACACATTATCCTCAAGATCCATTATTCTTCTAAGAGGAATACCGACACTGGATCATTGAATTTAGTGGTAAGATAAGGGAGATTATCCGTTCATGGTAAGAAGACATATGCATGAAGATCAGGATGACATGGATAAAATTTGGGGATAAAATATGAGATATTTCGACACACATTTCAATGCCAAGAAAAATATCAATTCCATAACGAGGATAAGAGATGACATCGGAAACATATTCAGTTCACATAGATCTATTGAATAGGAGATGAACACAAATTTCAAAGGCCAATTCTTCACACAAGAGACATCTTTCAGGTCACAAATTAATTTCATCAAAGAAGTTCCAAACATGTTCACATCAGAGGATAATGACAGATTGGGAAAACCAATAACAAGGGGGGAATTGACAAAAATATTGAAGAAATGTGCAAAGGAGAAAAGTCTCGGCCCAGATGGGTGGAGGGATGAACTTTTTATTCACTTCATTGATTTGATGATCCTAGATTTGTTGGAAGTGACTAAAGAATATAGGATTAAGGGTTCATCTCAGGCGCCATAAATGCGACTTTCATCGCATTAATCCCTAAAAGGGTGGAACCAAGAACCTTTGAAGATTATCATCCCATATCTCTCTGCAAGTCGGTGTACAAAATGATATCAAAATTGATTGCAAGTATGTTGAAGTCAGTATTGTGGAAGCATATTACAAAGGAATAGTTTGGTTTCTTAGAAGGTAGACAAATACAAGATGTAATTGGTATTTCATAGGAGATGATGCACTCTATTAAATCATGGAAACAAGGAGCTTTCTTTCTAAAGGTAGACTTGAGTAAGGAATACGATTGCATTGAATGGGAATTCCTCTTCTTGGTTCTGTTAAAATCTGGTGTATCTCTATTTAATATTAAATGGTTTTTGGCATGTTAAAAAACTACAATTTTTTCTATCGTTATTAATGGATTTCCTTCATAGTTTTCAATGCATATACAAGAATTAGACAGGGTTGTTCCATGTATCCATTGATATTTCTCTTAACTTTTAATTTTTTCAGTAGAAACATGAGGGTATCAAAGGATAATGGAATCCTTAAAGGGATCAGAGTAACCAAAAATATTTCCATGTCTCATTTAATGTTTGAAGATGAGATGTTACTCGGTGAAAAATCCACAATGGGGGAGTGGAGAACCATAATAGACCTCATTAAATCATTTGGAGTTGCATCTGGTTTGTGTATGGATGAAGGAAAATTGATGTTGTTACACGATGACATTGAGGAGAATGTAACAAAGGAAATATGTGATATGTTTTGGGTAGCATCGTCAATCATGGATGATGGTTTCACCTACCTTGGGTTTAAGATGAAATCAAAAGGATACTATAACCAGCATTGTGCATGGATAATCAAACATTTTCAAAAAAAATGTAAGTTGGAAGTACAAATGGTTGAAGATGGGAGGAAGGACGATAATGATGAAATCAGTGCTACATAACATTTCAGTATATTGGATGTAGATTTATTTAATGCCAAGGGAGATCATCCATAAGATAGTAGATATAATGAGCCACTTATTATGGGCAGGAACATAGTTACAAGACGAAATTCATATGGTACGATGGTCAACACTTGTAAGGTAATTGGAGGAAGGAGGTTGGGGTTTCATAAATACATCCACTTTTAACAAGGATTTTATTATAAAAAATATGTGAAGGGAAATGTTTGGAAATGGTGTGTGGTCTCATATCATTAAGGAAAAATATATATTTTGTCAAACATTCTCTTCATGGATTAGTAGTGGTGCCAAGAAGAAATATGTTATATCACACATATGGAGAAGTATGTTGCACACTCTATCGAGAAATCTAGGGAATAGCAATTAGGTTATTTCTCTTGTCATGATACCTGCTTGTGAATTATTTCTACTCCTTAAAATTATGATCTTTTCTTTAGTTATATTATTATAGTGTTCTTCATCAAACATCTACCAAAGCGTAAAAAATGAAAATACAAGAGACACAAAATATAGGTGATCAACCAGGGCCAAAACCTATCTCACTAGAGAGGAAAACCAAAATGAGTTCTTCTTCTTATAGAGACTTAAATTGATGAATACCAAGACCAAGACCCTTAGCATATTTTACCTCTCCAATACCAAGACACCAAGCTTCTTATTTTTGCCTCTATTTCTTAATAGAGTCAATGATAGTCAACTTCTTGTTTCTTCTTTCTAGCTCTGCTACCTTTTAGTTCTCGTATTCCTTTTCTCTGCTTCAGACCTGCAACTTCTTGGCCCTAATTCAGAAACCCTAGTACACGTAGATGAATTTCTCTTGTACCTCGATTTGCTTCACTTTAGATGGCGGTTATCTTCTTGACAACTTAGCTTGAGGTACTCCTTATTTTTCTCCTTGACTTGACCTTCAAAAGGGACCACAGTACTTCAACTTCTTCTACAATAGATAGAATCTATAATTTGGACCTGTGGAGTGATTCAACACAAAATATACCCAAAAAAAAAGTTAAGGACATCACTCTTCCTTCTCTTCTCTTCGTTGGTTATGAGGCTCCTTTACCAATGATTCTCACACTCCTTTTTGTAGATTTCTCCTTCATCGAAATTATTTCCTTGAAATTAAGTTGAGATGCCCTATTTATAATGGTTTTCCCATGTAAATTATCCAACTTGAGCTGTGTGTGATACGACATGTCCTTTGGTGAAGCTTCATAGTTTCATTTAAGGCCGACTTGAAGTTGCTTGAGCTTGGTCTTGGAGGGTCACTTTGACTCATTCAATGACTCAGATATATTTGTAACATGCCCAAGAAGGGTGTTCCATACATAACATGGACTAAACATACAATTATGACTTGATGAAAAACCTAAAGGTTCACAATGAGAACCTTAACTAAAATAAAATTCCTTGATCATGAAGCCCATGATTCAAGCATTACAAAAATAATTTTATTTTATTCTTTACATCAATTACATAAAATCATATTTACAAATGTCATTATGAATACCGAACCTAGTTACACTTTTCAACACACTCTACACTAGATGTTGGGGTTTGTCCATTGGGGGGCTGGAGATGGATCCAAGATCAAAATTGGATTAGACGCCATCATGGGGAAGGCTGGAAATAATTCATTATCCTTTCAAATACTGCAAATCCTTCAGATAAATGACATTATCGGCTTGCAACAGATATATCTATTAGGGACTCAAAACATTGATCAACAAAATTGGAGAAGGGTTGAAGATCTTGGCATACTAGAGACATATCATGAGGAATGGGGGCCACACGTAGTGCAACTTCGATATGTTGTCATCACTCTTAGTGATAAGCAAGACTGTATGATATTGGGGGGGGGGGGGGGGGGGGTGGTGCGGAATTAAAAAGAACAATCCAATGGTCCAATACATATACTTGAGGTTGCCAACGCGTGGGAGGATAAATGACTATAATAAGCGTCTATAGGATATATGTAGATGGAATCTCTCGAACAAATATTTTTATTTTTGCTGGATGGAAACACATGATCATATATTAACATGGAAGAACTTACACAAGTGTGGGTTCATTGGTCCTGTAATATGCCCTCTATGCATGAGCTAGGGGGGGTATACAAGTCATTTGTTGATTAAATGCGCATATGTGAGGCTGATTTTGGATGGGGTTATGGAGGAAATTAAGCTTCCTTTCGTTGGCACTAATAAACCCTTGTTCATATGTATTTTTTCATGGTTCACTTGAGAGAGGAAGTATAGGTCCCTCCGATTATATATCATATGTATTATATGGTGAAGTAGGAATGTCAGCATTTTTTATCAGAAAACTACGATTGTTAGAGAAGTCATTATCAAGACAGTTGTTTTTTCAACGATATTAGGCTAGTGTTCAATTCTAACAAAAACATGAAATGAAAATTCATGAATATTTGGAAAGAATATCTGGTTGGGACTTTTTATGGAGCCAACAGTATAAAGAAATGTGGATGTGGTGTAGTCATAGTTATTGAGCCTAGTGATTTCTTCCACTTGTGGTGGGAGGGTGGAATGGGATAAAACAACAAATATGAGATTACAACATTATGGGGAGTCCTTATCACATCAAAACTTCTCAGGTTAGACAAAATTCAGTTATATGGAGGTGCAAAAGGAATCATTGACTAGCTAAACAAGCATACTAATTTCATTCACCACATACTTGCAAATTGGATGATGAGGATTCAGAACCTATAAAGGACTTTTAATCATATACATTTCAAGAATATATCCAAAGAACAAAATTGGACATCATACCTCCTATCTAAAAGAGGTATTTTGAAGGAAACATGAAAATTTTTATTTTTTCAGACTTCAAACAAGGTATCATGGTAAACACATGCAACTTCAACTACTCTTATGAGACATTTTAACACATACCTGATTTTGATGGAAGTTTTGTATCTTTAGATAATGAAAGTGTTCATTTATGAAAATGTAATGGCTATAAGATAAATTTGATGTTAAGAAAGAAATTTTTTGTAGAGAAAGAAAATATAAATGTATGAGCATAGGAATGGAATAAGAACTATGGAAGGATAATATAATGAACAAAATCGGAATTATGTACTATCCTTGTATTTTAATACAAATATAACACTTTTTTTCTTTTAAAAAAAAAAATATGTTCAATATAAATGAAATATTCAAAAAACGCATATTAAAACATAATTGATGGAGACCTTGAAAGTACTCCAACTATGTTACTACATATACAAGTTCAACAAAATTTCCTCCATTGCTCCTCTCCCAAAGCACACCTCTGATGTCGGCCTCCATCGCCCTAAATCCCATCAGTTATTGTTGGCCTCCATTGCTCCGATTCCTGAAGAACTAATAAAAAACATAAAGACAGACTCATAATCCTTTACCTTTACCTTTTTTACTAGCACTTCGTATTGAAAATTTTAAGACAAATGATTTCTTTTGTCTTAAAAAATTATCTTAAAATCCCCTTCCATATAGTAGTGTTGAATGCAAAAAAAGATAAGCCGTCTCTAATCGTATCAATAGAGATTGAAGGGACATAAGATGAATTGATGTCCAAGAAATCTTGCCAAGAAAATTTGTCACATTCTTCAAAGTCAGCGACCCCCACAAAACGAAGAGCCCAACAAATATTTGTCTTAATATAAGATAACATGAATGGTATGTGAAATATCAACCTCGGTATAGGTGTGAGACAGTAGAAGCATGCAAGATGGCAGACTTAGAGTGCACTATCAGAGTCAATTTTGTAGTTGTTAGATAATATTGTCTTAAATTGATATGTTTTTGTCTTGATTGTCAATTGTCTTAAATGGGTTACGTATTAAGTGACCATTGTCTTAAATATAAAATTTTATCTTAAAATATTTTTGTCTCAATTTTTTTTTGTCTTAAATATAAAGATTTGTATTAAATTGTTTCTTCTCTTAAATATAAAGTTTTCTCTTCAAATATTTTTGTCTCAAATTGTTTTTGTCTTAAATTTAAAGTTTTATCCTAAAATATTTTTGTCTTAAACTGATTTTTTTCTTAAATATAACGTTTTGTCTTAAAATATATACGTCTCAAACTATTTTTGTCTTAAATTTTATATCTAAGACAATTCAATTGATATTAAATTTTAATGTAAAAATAACTAAAATAAAAGGTGACTTTTAAAGATAAAAGTTTTTTTATTAAAAAAAAAGGTCCTAAAAGTTCCCTTCGTGTAATAGTGATTGTTAGCGATGGTAGTTTGACATTCAATGAATATGGGGAACCGTGGAAATTGTTTAATATTTTTCAGTTTTTAATTAAAAAAAAAGAGAAAAAGAATATCCAATCGATTAGAACAAAAAATCACGGCAATCACATGGATGGCTAAATTGGAATCGACAGTAAGCGGGCTCTTCACAGTTTCGACCAAATCTTGGATTCCAGCATAAGTGGATTATTCACCATTTTCGCTTTTTGAAATTCCCCCCCACTAGAGTTTGCATTTTCTTGATAAAGTCCATGCATTTTCTTAAAAATTTCCATGCATTTAGTTTTTGAATTAATTATTTTGAACCAACTCTTCACGATTCCAACATAATCATGAAAATGCATCTACTAAAGTTTTCATTTGGTTAATGTTATTCTGCTAGATCTAAGACTTTTTTGATCCATAATGTAGATAAATGACTTTCAGATTAATCACATCATTAGGATTTGTTCAACTCTTCGAACCATCTAATGTGGTTCATCCTCAGGACAAAGTGAAGAAGTAAATCGATCCTATTGAATAAAAATTAAGGATGCATCATTGCCCGATAATATTTGTTAAAACCAGCCTAGATCCATCTTAACTCCGGGTCTATCAAGCGCCGAGAGGGATCAAATCTCTTGAGGTGCAAACCTATTTTTTGACTGCAAAACTTGAGCAAAAGTTTGCACCTCGAGAGATTAGATCACTCTGGGCTCTTGATAGATCCGTAGTTGAGATGGATCTAGGCTGGTTTCAATCATGTGGGTCCAAGGAAAATCTATCGATAATATGAGGAACATATGATTAATTTTATCAATAATATGTAAATACATATAATAATAATATAACCATTTTAAATATGCTAAATATGTGCAAGATTTATCGAGTCATTTTAATTTTAAATTTTCTTAGTTAACTTACATTTTTGAGATGATAAATATTGTAAAATAACTTTAATAATGAAAAATGATGAAATAAAAATTTTGAATGCAAAGTGAAAATGTAATAATATTGAATTATATAAAATGTGAATAATAAGAATGTAGTCAATTACAAATAATATTCATTGTGATCAATCTCAAACTATTTTCTTCTAGTATTCTTAATGTCACCTTTGTTAGTTTTGTCATCTTTTCATATCGATTATATGAAAACGAAAGTTAGAATCATAAACAATTTAAATATTTAGTATCATACTTTGTCTCTCTTGCTCTCTAATATTAATAGGTTTAACACAAAAATCAATATACATTGTCAGTAATGTTTTGTGCTTACACTGAAATCAATCGACAATATTAATCCAATGACTTTAAAATTAATGTACCATCATACATCCAATTACATAAAAGCATAAATCAACATATACACTGAAATAAATGGACAATATCAATCCAGTTACTTTAAAATTAATGTACCATCATACATCCAATTACATTAAATCATAAATTAACATATCCACTGAAATCAATACATATAATGCAAGAAATCAAATAAGATTAGAAAACAATATCTACACTGAACCCAATTCATCTAATGCAAGTAATAAAATATAGTTAGAAATAAACATCTACACTCAAATCAATGCATCTAGTGCAACTAGGAAAATAGGATTAAAAACCAACATCTACATTGAAATCAATGCATCTAGTGCAAGCAATCAAATAATATTAGAAATCACCATATACATTGAAATCAATGTATTTAGTTCAAGCAATAAAATAGGTTTAGAAATGATCTACA
>CM076570.1:845554446-845582889 GCA_034641835.2 Pinus albicaulis
TTTTTATCTTTCTTTATTTACCATATCCTTTCTTGAGTGTTCCTAAACCTATTTATATTTTATATTTATATTGTTTAAATTTATTTTAAATTTTAAATTGTTTATTTATTTATTTTTTTGTCAATTTGGTAGTACCTTGCTATTTTCTATTTATCTTCTTGAAGCAGGGTACAATAGATAGCGATTTGGTGACCTCAACCTGCCCAGAGGAAACCATGTCTATTGGCCACCTTAATGCATTAAAAGCCAGCCAAAATTGAAAATGTTTCATTCTTCTACTTGCCGCATTAGCTAGTTCACTATTTAAACCATTTACAAAGTAGCAACTTAAAACCAAAACCCTGTCCAAAAAAAATTATGCATATAAAAGTAAAGATTAAACTAAGATATTATCCATCTGATGACTCAATTGGAGTTGGGTCCTTTGCCATAGAGCCTGGCATGTCTGCTTGTTGCATCTGTTGAATCTGCTTCTCAATTTGTCCAATACGGTCTTCAATTCTCCCAATACGATCCGTCGCTTGGTACTAAGTCACCGTGATATGTTGAATCTGAATATCAATATCCTGAAGCACTTCCAACATTTTTGGTTCTTGGTTCTCACTGCGTGGATAAAGACTCTGGATAGCCTTAGCCAGAAGACACATCATAATCCAATAAGTATGGACTATTTGATTGACAGTGAAAGACGACCTCTGGTATTCCCAGGATCAGAAATAAAGTCCAGAATTTCCGCTTCTGCTTCATTGTCTTCCTCATTGCTTTGAGTTTCTCTTTCCCAACCATGAATTACCTTCCTGACTTGAGATGAATTCCCAAGGGAGTATACTGACGAGAGATTCACTAAGACCTCTTGATTTTTCTTCTTGCCTCTCTTTCTAGTCTCAGCTTTAGGTTTTATCATCTTCGGTTTCCCTTTTTCTTTAATTTGACTCACTGTTTGTCTCGTTTACATCTTAACCATTTTGTTGAATTCTGTAATTTTTTGAATTAACTCTGTATTAACAATATAAGAGACTGTATAATGGAAGAACAAAGGTAAATAATTAATCTTCCTATATTCTGACCAACAACATCTTGTGGATGCTTATGATGATCCTCTTGACTTAACAGATACAGAAGTCCAAAAATTTTATCACCCATGAAAATAGCATGGATATAAAGCCAAACCTAGAAATGACACAGAGTTGGGTCAATAAGTAAAAGGTAGTGAACAGTAGAACCGAGTTTATGAGAAAGGCAAAGTTTCATCTTAAAACTCTGAAGGAGAACTTCTATATAACCCAGATGGAAAAAGAATGTAAAACCTAGATAGAACCACAGCAGAATCTCTGCCTCCTATCGACACTGGATTTCATAAAAATATAGGACCAAAGATAATTTAAATGGCCAATTCGAAGTATAGTATCCTGCCTCTTGATAAAAGAATCAATAAAAGTTCCATGACAGCAAAACATAGACCCCAACCCAGAGGCTCGCATAAAAGAACGATTCTCCTTTCTTCCACTTCTAAAACCCAAATATACCAGCTAGAAACCTACAGAGCGGCCTTGATAACTCATGAACAGATGGAAATAACACTTCACAGGAAAGAAGAAAAAGTAATAAGTCTGCCCTACATTACAAGGATCCCTAAAGCAAGGCTCAATAGCCTCCAAAGGTATGGACACAGAGCAACTGATTAAGAACCAATTTTTACAATCAGATACTTCCTTATCCTGATACATATCAATACTGACGAAAAAGGACATAAGATTGATATGAAGAAGAACATACCCCAGCACTAGATCGAAACTGTTGCGAATTATGGAAGCTCCAGTCTCCACCCACCACAATTGACCGTTTTTAAAAGAGGAAGTGTTTGTTTTGCAAACCAAACTACAACTCTTGCACCTAGCCCTAGAATGCCTTTTACCCCAAGCTTCTGACAGCACAGGCTGTCTTCCTAGATTTATGATCATTCCCATATCCTCTGCATGCCTCCATAATCGTTTGATGGATGGCTTAACATTCATAATGAATGCGCATGGAATTCTATCACCACTTGGATAATGCAGTGGTCGGCGGCCTCAGTCTTAGAGCACCCCGATCGGGGATTAAATTGTTTATTTATATGGTTATGTAAGCTATTGTTTAAGCCGACATTATTTAGATTTTATTGTTTAAATTTTCTTTAGTTTTTTTTTGTTTTGGCTTCCGATATTAGGTTTATATTTTATATTTATATTGTTTAAATTTATTTTAAATTTTAAATTGTTTATTTATATGGTTATGTAAGTTATTTCTTAAGCCAACATTATTTATATTTTACTGTTTAAATTTTCTTTAGTTTTTTTTGTTTGTTTTTTCTTCCGACATACTTACACATAGGGATCATACTGGCATGTGGAATGCACCTCTCAACGCAACTAGTCGTTATGTGACTTGGTTAGTTAACTAGTTATAATAATTTTTTTTTTTTTGTTTTGTTTGTTTTTCAGTTTTTAAGAAATATTAAAAAAGGGTTAATGAATAAAATAAAATAATTTAATATTGAAGAATTTAATAAAATGATTAAATTTTAATTATTGTAATAAGTGGAGAAGTGGTAAATAATAAAAAATGGAATAATATTAAAATTTTTAATTTTTTAAGAAATATTATTAAAAAAGGTTAATGAATAATATATAATAATTTAAAAATGAATAATTTAATAAAATAATTAAATTTTAAGTATTAATCTTAAGTCGGATCCCTCTCTTAATCATCTCTTTAGGAAGCTTATTGAGAGTAATATCCTCACCCCTAGGATTTATGTTATTCCTAAGATTCATAAGCCTTAGGCCCCTTTATGACCTATTGTTAACATAATAGGTGGGACTTCTTATCATCTAGCTAAATCCTTAGCCTGGAAGCTTAAACCGTTTGTGGGTCTTACTGGTTCTTATGTTGAGGACTCAAATTCTTTTATCAAATAATGGAAAGGCATCAGGTTAGAACCTATGGATTTATTAGTCAACTTTGATGTTATCTCCTTATTTACAAAAATACCCATACCTGAAGCCATTGATGTCATTAAGCGGATATCAGACCAAGACACTTCTAACTTGGTTGGTCTTTGCCTCACCTCAACTTTTTTCAATTTCGAAGGTGAGTTCTATGAGAAACATTGTGGGGTTTCCATGGGTTCCCCTCTTTCCCCTATAGATGCTAACTTATTTATGGAGAATTTCCAAATGAATGGCTTGGCCTGGGCTCAATTTCGCCCAAAGGAGTGGAATAGGTTCATGGATGATACCTGTGTCATATGGCCCCATGGTCGCGAGAAGTTAGATCCGTTTCTTGGTCACCTGAATTCCAATTCATATTACATCAAATTCACAATGGAAGTAGAGGTGGATGGTTTCCTTCTCTTCTTAGATATTCTTCTCTCTAGAAAGGATGATAGTTCTATCTCTCACCATGTTTTTCGCAAGAAAACTCACACTGAACAATATCTTCATGTTGATTCTCACCATTTTCCGGCTCAAACATTTGGTGTTCTCTGCACTTTGGCTACACGTGCTCTTAGAATATCTGATGATAACCACTTGGAATCGAAGAAACCCCATCTTCTTGATGTGTTTGAGAATAATCGGTATATTAGATCTCGAGGTCTTAAGGCCTTTCAAAAAGCCTATAAAGGCTTAAGATACAAGTCTACTTGGGTGGATCCTATCTCCAAGGTTAATCTTCCATTTATCCAACGGACCGCGGACAAAATTTCCCATGTCCTTAGGAAAAATAATGTCTCCTCTCCATTCAAACCTCTTCGTACTATCAAGAATTATCTCAGATATGTCAAGGACCCTATTGACTCAAAGGAATTAAAAGGTCTTTATATGGTTCCTTGTTCGTATGGTACTCCATATATTGGGGAAATTGATCGATCCATTAGGTAGACAATCCTTGAGCATGGTGCAGACATTAGGCACAATCGATCTTGCACTTCTGCTCTTGCAGAATATGCTGTAAAATCGTGTCACCATGTATGCATTGAAGACTCCAAAGTCATTTATAAGTTGGATCACTTCCATCATAGGAAGCTGAGGCAGGCTATTGAAATTTAGAGACATCGTAAGAATCTCAATAGATATGATCAGTGGAAATTAAGTATGAGTTGGACTTTGACCCTCTCTAGGTGATTTCTCTCCCTTGAGTTGGATTCCTTTAATCCTTTTATCTTTATTTCTTTCTTCTCTCTTTGGTTTTATTCTCGTCCCTTTTATTCTAATCATTCATATATATATATATATATATATATATATATATATATATATATATATATATATATATAACATTCTCAACTTATTTTAATAATTAAAATTTAATAATTTTATTAAATTTTTCATTTTAAAATTATTCTATATTATTCATTAACCTTTTTTAATAATATTTCTTAAAATTTTAAAAACTTTAACGTTATTTCCTTTTCCATTATTTACCCCTTCTATATTTATTATAATAATTAAAATTTAATCATTTTATTAAATTATTCAATATTAAATTATACTATTTTATTCATTAATTCTTTTTTAATATTTCCTAAAAACTTAAAAAACTTTTAATATTATAACTAGTTAACTAACCAAGTCATATAACGACTAGTTTCATCTTTACATTTATTTAATAAGATCGATTTCCTTCTTCACATTTAATGGCTAGTTTCATCCTTACAATTTATTCAATAGGATATATTTCCTTGTTCACCTTGTCTTGATAATAAGCTACATTAGATAATTCCAAACTACCAAATCCTAATGTTATTCTATTCAAATTTGTATATGGTTAATAATTTTCATAGCAAGACAAACCATAACCATTACTATTAGGTTAGTTTCTCTATGATTTTACATTATTCTTATTCAGTAAACAAGATGAAGAAAAGTAAGATTCTCTATTTTGGTAGTTAGTGTTTGTTTTACTTTTTGACATACAACCTTACTTTGTAAGTGACATTTACTAACTTCAATGTATTTTTTATTAAAAAAGTAATTTACTTTTTCATGGATTTTTTATTTTAAGCTAATAATAAGTATTTAAGTAGAAATAATTTAATATTTTATATATTGAGTGGTATTTAGGAATTAAAAATATAAGGAAGTACATGTTTTGGATTGCGTTCAATGCATTGAGATAGCTAACAGACCTGATTTCTTACGAACAAGTTGAACCCTAATTTTTTGTATTTACCAAACCTGCTTTTTCCTATAAATAAAAAAGACCTACTAAACTTACAAAATATATATCTATATATATGGATTTGATCTTAAGATGATAACGTAGAGTAAGAATTTTAGTTCAAATGCAACTTTTGATGGCTCTCACCGGGGAGGTGGGGGGCTTTGTTTAAAAATGCGGTGGTATTTACAAATTAAAAATAGATTAAATTTCTAAATAGACATGGATTCGATCTTAAGTTTTTGGTTCAATTAAACATTTGATGGCTCCTTGGGGAGGTGTAGGCTTTCTTTTAAAAATGTGGTAGTAGCAGGGTCGAGATGGCGATAGTTAGTAAACCAAGCGGCTTTGAAAGAAACATGAATATCAATTTTGGTCTAACATTTCGAGCAACTAAAAAGGAGGGTGAAAAGGAAAAATTGAAACTAAATTAATTCCTTTATTTTAATTTTTTATTTTAAAAAGATAATTAATTAATCGAAGAAAAACTAGATTAAAAACGAATAATAAACATAATTATGCTAAATAAATAATAAGTAATTACATAATAAAGAATAACAAAGATGAGAAAAGTAAAATAAGATAAGAAAGGAGGAAACGACGAACCTCGGACAAACAGAAGGGCAAAAACTCAAAAAACTAACCTCGGACAAACAGAAGGGCAAAAACTCAAAAAACTAAGAATGAAGGGTAGGGATCCAGCACCTGCTTACACTCCACCCATCATCTCTGTTAAGGTTAACAGGCCTCTTTTCAATCTCAAGAGCCTCCCTAAACTTTTGGCAGTAGAAATGGTCCACTTTCGCAATGACCTCAAAAACATGAATATCAATTTTGCTCTAACATTTTAAGCAACTAAAAAGGAGGGTGAAAAGGAAAAATTCCCTTAATCGGCCAATTAATAGGGAAAGAAGCAATAAACATTAGATCATGTCTTGGATAGACATCCATCATTTCGGAGAAAGTTGGGGAAAAGGTATTTTAGTCTAACATTTCAAGAAACTAAAAAAGAATGTGAAAAGGAAAAATTCCCCTTATTCGGGCGGCAATTAATCGGGAAAGAGACAATAAACATTAGATCATGTTTTGGATAGACATCAATCATTAATAGGGAAAGAGAGAATAAACATTAGATCATGTTTTGGATAGACATCAATCATTTCGAAGAAAGTTGGGGAAATATTCCCACATTAATCTGCAAATTTAATCATTTCGAATAAGTACTGATGTAATATTCCCACATTAATCTGCAAATTTATAGACCCCATCGACGTCTATCACAATGAAAGTGGGACATCACCAGCTCTCAAAGTTTGTCGGCATTCCTGGTACGGCGTAGAAGTCAAATTGTTTTAACTTTGCATGAATTCTCTACTTTGCGAAAAATTCTTCGCAGTTTCAAATTAGTTTTATTACTTAGTAATACTTTGTTTTGTAAAAATAAAATCAGAGGTCAAAATATTGGGAAAGTTATTAAAATTCACTGCATTAAATTGTTTTTTAATTAAATAATTGTTTTGTTAATTTTTGAAATTTCACTTGGTTTTAGTTTTATTTCAAAATTTTAGTTTCAAAATATTAAATTAATATGATTTGATTTGGTTTTAGTTTTGATTTTAAATATTTACTTTTAAAATATTAATTTACTTTTAAATATATATATATATATATATATATATATATATATATATAATTAAAAAACATTTTATCTCATATATAAAATTAAAATTAAATATTATTAAAACATTTATGAATTTATTGATATCATTTTCAAGGTGGTTATAAGTAATATTAACATTTCTTTATATATTATTTTGGCTATAAAAACTTTTGAGTAATAAAGTATTATCTAAAATTACTTTTAATTCATTATAAGTTAGAAAGAAATAAAGGGGTTGTAGAAGGAGGGATTATCTTTAATCTAGATGGAGATTAGGAAATAAATTTTACTTGGGGTTTAGGTCAAAAAAATGAATAATCTGGCAAAACGTAATGGGTTTTACCTTGGCCTTTAGTTGGCCAAAGATCAAGGCATCTCTTGCATAGTCATTCTCGGGGGTTCCCTTATCACAATTCAACACTTTTTTTAGAATTATTTGCACTCTGGAGTCACTCTCGCACAAGGTATATTTTCATATCCTCTGTAGCAAAAATAAAGAAGTTGATATACAAGCTAATCTTTCATGTGAACTGGAAGAAGGAAAATGTAATCTTAATGGATCCTTAAGCTGGATAGTGATCCCATGATATCTACTAAAGATGTTCCTAATCTCATCTCTACTATTATAATTGAGAGCTAAAACCAAAATAAATTTTGCAACAAGGTGAGCGATATAAGCCTCCCATGCCTTCTCCTTTGCAGAATAGTTCAATGATCAACAGGTGGCATCACACACAGGTTATATCAATTAAGGTGGCATCCCGGGTAAATGAAATCCATGGGAACATTTATTCATGTCATGTGAAGATGTTCAATTATGGACTCCTCTTCTCTCTTGCCTTCGTCTTCGTACAATGACTGATGGCGAATCGATGGGTTGAATTTATGAAACTTAAATGGCGTCATCTCCTGAAGCATGGGATTCTCTACATGGAGGGAAATATTCATGAAGGGTGATTTCATGCTTATGTCGGAAGAATTGCTTCGATGGGATACATATTGGTGTCTCTATGGTATTTCCTATGTCTGGAGCATTCCTCAGTCCTTCATTCATTGTGTTGAGACTCTCCTTCTAGAGTGTTGGAATCTCCCATGACCCTCTTCTTTTAATAAGAACAAGTTCAAAATTTTTGGGCTCTTTGTCAATCTATGTTTCTTATCCCCTATTGGAAGCCAATAGTATATCCGACATTGAACAATACATTAATTCCTAGTATTCTCCGGAAGATAAATTGGGAAGCTCTAATTTCATTAGTAGTGGTTTCCAAAAGGGTTCTTAGTTTCATTACATAGTTAAAGCCACAACTCAAGTAGGCGCAGGGGGTCAATTGCATGGTCCCTTTGATTTATCCCCACAATCTCCATCTTGGTCTTTCAAGCAGAGATATCTCTGAAGTTGGTATGTGGTCATCATTGCTTTCGAATATCTTCTAGTCTGGTATTGTGTCAATCCTCTTTCTCTTTCTGGCATGTGTTTTTATCGCAAATTTTTACACAAAGGAACGATGGAAAATAATTATGTGTCTGCTTCAACTTTCATCAATTCTGGCCCCTGCAATCGCTGCCTACACCCTCCTATTTACATCCATGAAGAAATTACTGCCCTTCGCTAACAAATTAGTCAATAATCAACCAACATCCTCTTCCTGACTGAGAAAGTCCAGTAACATCAATCTAGGATTACTCAGTTGGAAGTCAAATTGGACTAGATTAGCCACCATCTTGTTGACTTGAAGTATCAGAGAAATCTCAATGAAAATCGAAGCACGACTAACAGTGTCATGGGTGGCCCCTCGGACAAGATGTCCATTGATCCTCCTCTATAAGCTATGTGTACTCAATATAAGTGCATTTTGTTATGCATCCAATTCTTCATGGCATATAGTAATAGTATTTTTTGCATATTGTATGATTATAGTAGGAGGTTTGAAGTAAAATTTGTATTTCCTCTCTCACTCTTACTAGAAGATCTTGTCTACTAGAACATAATATAAAATTTCCCAAGTATCTTGCTACGAGCAGGCACAAACTTAATAGTAAATTTTCTCATCTTTGTCAAAGAAAAAAAAAATTGAAACAAATAAATTGATGAGAATTTAAAAACATTTAACATAAATAAAAAATTATTTTTAAAAAATTCCATGAAATTATGGGTCCGTGCAAAATAATTTAATCCAACTATGACACATTAGTTGCAATAGAAATGTGGAAAAAATGGAAATATGATCACAAAAAATAATTATTGGAGGTACTGACACAACATTTTAGGATACCATGTAAAAATATGAAACCTAAACAATCAAATTATCTTTCTCATAATTCATTTATAGAAAATAAGTATAACTTTAAAAAATGGTGTTTCCCTAATAGTGGTATGTTATTTTTCACTAAAACATAATGCATTACTTTACATTAAGAATTGAGTTTGATATGTAAATAATGGAATATTTTGAAACAAATTCGTATTATCGTAAATAACAAATAGGTCCTATGAATTATTATTTTTCCATAATTTTTTTTTTAATTAAGAAACATAGTGAAACCTTAAAATGATGAGGTCCATGTGTTGCGAGGGCCTTAACATATACATAAAAGTTTCCAGTAATTTGTAGGTCTTCATCTGTTTTGGTTTGGCTTCTTTTCAAATTTCAAAATAATTCAACGAATCAAAATTTATAGAAAAAGAAAAGACCTAAATTACAAATTACATAAAAAATAATAATTAATTTTTTTGTGTGTAACTTACTTATAGATCTCCATAAATATGTGAAGTTTTATTAGAAATGAATACATAGATCACATAAAGAATTATGGTTGAAAATCTGGAAGTTGTAAAAATGGATGTGTTATTTATTTATGTAGATCAAACCAAGATGTTTTTTTATTAGTATGAACCTCAATCCAAAGTGACCACCTCATCCATCAAATAATTTAAAAATGTTTCCCCCTAAATATTTTTGAAATTAACCTGTGTGCATTACTAATGGCGTTATGTCATATTAACACACATGCATCATAATAAAGGGCATGCATTATATTTAATGTACATATGTTTTAGAGTTTTCTTGCATTATATAATGCACACATTCTCTTCTTCTTCTCTCTCTCTCTCTCTCTCTCTCTCTTCCTCCCTCGCCATCCCTTTCCTCTTCATCTTTTTCTCTCTCTCCTTATCTATTTATCTTTGATTATGTGTCTCTCCTATGTTTAACTCTTCCTCTCCTTCACTAAGCCCATCCTTTCTCTCCCTAGCCCCTATTACTCACTCTCTCCTTCCTTTAACTTGCCCCCATCACTTGCTCTACCTCTCTTTCCATATCCCTTTATCTTTCTCACTCTCCTTGTATTTCCCTCCTCTCTCTCTCTCTCTATTCCTTTCCCCCAACTCATTCCCTCCATCCAATCCCCACTCTTCATCATTTTCTCTCTCACTATCTCTTTCTATGATTTTTCTTATGTATCCCTCCTATATTCCTATCTTTCCCCTTTGCTAAGCACCATATCTCTCTCCATAACATCCCCACTCCCTCTCTCTCCCCTTATGTTTCCCTGCAGTTTCTCCCTCATTGTATCTCCCTCATCATTCTCTCTATTTCTTCCTTACCTCATCTCTCTTACTCTACCCCTTATATATATATAGGTGGGGCTCTTACTCACCTTTCACCAATATATGTATAACATATTGGATTTTAAAATCTATTATAATTTGTTGAAATATATTAAATAGATAAAATTCCAATATCAATATATAATGTAATAGAGTTTGTATGTTATGTGTATCTTAATATATTATTAATGTAACAAATACATTGAGTTTAAAAATTACTGCTTTCAATTTGAATTTAAATAAAATTAAAATTATAATACATATAGTTAAATATGTTTGCAAAATTGTTGAAAAATATTAAGCCTACAAAATATATATTTTTGTTCTATTTTTCTTTGTTTCTTTTGTAATTAAGAAGAATTAACAATTTGATTAACCTTGTACTCATGTGAAATGTGGTTGATTCTAGCCACCACTATTACACTTTTGGGGGTCTATGATCTGTCTTCCTCTCCATAAATCGGATTACAACTAGGGGATTGAACTTTGAACCTTTTGACTTCCATGATTTCACATCATTTAGATCACCAATTAAAATCTCCCTTTAAAATTAAACTTATAAAATATTAAATATTAATACTGATCAATGTATAATATAAATAAATTAATATAATTTTTATATTATATAGCTTAATATATTATTAATAGAATAAATACATTAAATTTAAATAATGACACATACAAATTAATACATTCTTAAGATTATATTTCTTTAGTAATGCATTACATTTAAATACATAAATTAATTTGTATAAATTTAAACTTTTTATAATGATAAATTGTTCCTAAATTTTTGTTATAATATTATAGCTTTACATTTTAGAACTATTTGTAAAAAATGGGTGAATCTTTTGTAAAACCTTTTTATTTTATCATCTTCCAATAAACTCTCTATGAATGCATTTGGATTAATGGTTCCTTTGTTCTATAATCAAGACAATTATTTTGTTGTTGAATATCTTAATTCGAATGGGTGAATATGTCGTTTTCTTATGTCGTTCATAGATTCAAGATACATAGTAGAGTCTACTGTTATATCTATGGTGATGTTATCCTTACCAAAAAAATTCTCTTGTTCATACAATTATTTTGTGATGAATCGATTTACAAAGGCCTTTAAAAACATGGGGCCAATATCGATTGGAGATTGGGCATATTTTTATTATTGGAAAAGGTAAGTACCAAAAAGTATGATTGGAATGTTTTGAAACATATCTCTAAAAGAATGCAATCAAATTTTTATGTTTGCAGTAGCCTTGATAGGGCTTGGCGAGGGGAAGAGCTTCCACTTGGTGACACTTCACCCCCTAAGGATGCAGTACTCTATAAAAGTAGATTGATTTAGATATATTTATACAAGGAATATGAATATTATCCTAATTATGGATATATAATCTACCTATTTTATGTTATAAGAAATGAATGATTTTTTCATTTGTTCCAATCATTAACATACGATGTTTGTCATTAGAATTATACAATACCAATTGATATGTCTTATCTATTATAGCTTCACTTCATTTTGGTCAATCAAAGAATTTGAAAATTTCCAATTCAATCAGTTGTGCCTTTAACAAAGAATTTACTACTTTGAGGATGATTGGGGTTTCAAATGAAACTTTTCTCATGATATTTCTACAAATATAAATAACAAATGTCATGCAGCCTATGAAATTTCACCTACTTTTTCTCCTATTTCCATTATTTTCGTAAATAAATGCCAAATAATACCTTATGCTTTTCCAAAGCCTTAGCCTTGCCTTTGGCAATTTCCTTTTGGCCATAGTAACTAAAATGAACACTCGCCAGGATGTTTTTCCCACCATTCAACTTGGAATACATGTCCCATCACCGTGGTCTTATATCTATTTTTTACATGAATTTTTACTAGGGTTGTGACGTTGGCTCCCCTTTCTATTAAAATATCCCTTTTCCAAAATCCTCCAGATTCTGGAGGTTAATCATATAAAAATGTCATACGTAGGAAGAAGAAACCCCCTAAATATAAAATGGTTTCATCTTGTAACAACATCGAATTGGGTTATGTCAATGAGGTTGGATCTCCCAATAACTGATTTGCTATTGATTCTGATTTTAGTATTGGGAATGTCTCTATTTTTATTTTGGAGTTCGGATCCTTAAAGGGGATGTAACCGTGCATGTGGTGCCTCCATGATTATTATTTCCATTAACATACTGGGTTTGGGATCGGCCCCAAAATTACGCTCCTTAAGAGGTATTTCTCGAGTTCATAAACCCTCTGTAATCCTTTTCCAAGAAATGATGGTTTGCAGAGATTAGGTGTGGGAGGAATGCTTTTAGTGTACCGTGCATTGCATGTAGTTACAATTGATGATATTGAATTATTTAGTGGTCTCACAGTTATGTGGGATCCAAAAATTATTGAGATGCAAGGATTTTTGTTGTGTGCATGGATTACCATGACTGGACAAATGATGGGAAAAAAGTTAAAGGGTCCGAATTGTCAATTCATATTCTCCATATGTGGGATATACACCATTTTGGGACTAGATTGCGCAATATGTAATCCTTCAATTAAGTTCCATGATCATCACGGGGGATCTTAATTTTTCGATTTGAAGGGACAAAACCCTAGAATTGATAGTATGGCTTCTTATTTCAGAGGTTTTATGGAGGATTTTTCCCTATTGGATTTGACACCAGATTCTATTAGCCCCACTTGGAGGAATTTGAGAACTAATGAGGAGGGTATCTCAAAAATAATGGACAAGTTTCTAGTTAATCACAATATGGTTAATCATTCGATAGATATAGGACACATTATCCTCAGGATCCATTATTCTTCTCAGAGGAATACCAACACTGGATCATTGAATTTATTGGTAAGAGAAGGGACATTATTAGTTTATGGGAATAAGACATATGCATGAAGATTAGGATGACATGGATAAAATTTGGGGATAAAAATACGAGATATTTCGACACACATTTCAATGCCAAGAAAAATATCAATTCCATAACGAGGATAAGAGATGACATCGGAAACATATTCAGTTCACGTAGATCTATTGAATAGGATATGACCACACATTTCAAAGGCCAATTATTCGCACAAGAGACATCTTTCAGGTCGCAAATCAATTTCATCAAAGAAGTTCCAAACATGTTCACATCAGAGGATAATGACAGATTGTACAACCAATAACAAGGGAGGAATCGACAAACATATTGAAGGAATGTGAAAAGGAGAAAAGTTTGGGCCCAGATGGGTGGGGGGATGAAATTTTTATTCACTTCATTGATTTTATGATCCTAGATTTGTTGGAAGTGACCGAAGAATATAGGATTCATGGGTTCATCTCGGGTGCCATAAATGCGACATTCATCGCATTAATACCTAAAAGGGTGGAACCAAGAACCTTTGAAGATTATCATCCCATATCTCTCTGCAACTCGGTGTACAAAATGATATCAAAATTGATTGCAAGTATGTTGAAGTCAGTATTGTGGAAGCATATTACAAAGGAATAGTCTGGTTTCTTAGAAGGTAGAAAAATACAAGATGTTATTGGTATTTCATAGGAGATGGTGCACTCTATTAAATCACGGAAACAAGGAGCTTTCCTTCTAAAGGTAAACTTGAGCAAGGAATATGATTGCATTTACTGGGAATTCCTCTTCTTGGTTCTGTTAAAATCTGGTGTATCTCTATTTAATATTAAATGGTTTTTGGCATGTTAAAAAACTACAATTTTTGCTATCGTTATTAATGGATTTCCTTCATAGTTTTCAATGCATATACAAGAATTAGACAGGGTTGTTCCATGTATCCATTGCTCTTTCTCTTAGCTTTTAATTGTTTTAGTAGAAACATGAGGGTATCAAAGGATAATGGAATCATTAAAGGGATCAGATTAACCAAAAATATTTCCATGTCTCATTTAATGTTTGAAGATGAGATGTTACTTGGTGAAAAATCCACAGTGGGGGAGTGGAGAACCATAATAGACCTCATTAAATCATTTGAAGTTGCATCTGGTTTGTATATGAATAAGGAAAATCGATGTTGTTACACGATGACAGTGAGGAGAATGTAACAAAGGAAATATGTGATATGTTTTGGGTAGCATAGTCAATCATGGATGATGGTTTCACCTACCTTGGGTTTAAGATGAAATCAAAAGGATACTAATATAACCAGGATTGGGCATGGAGAATCAAAATTTTTCACAAAAAATGTAAGTTAGAAGTACAGATGGTTGAAGATGGGAGGAAGGATGGTAATGATGAAATCAGTGCTACAAAACATTTCATTATATTGGATGTAGATTTATTTAATGCCAAGGGAGATCATCCATAAGATACTACCTATTATGAGCCACTTATTATGGGCAGGAACACAGTTACAAGATGAAATTCATATGGTACGATGGTCAAAACTTGCAAGGTAACTGGAGGAAGGAGGTTGGGGTTTCATAAATACATCCACTTTTAACAGGGATTTTATTATAAAAAATATGTGAAGGGAAATGTTTGGAAATGGTGTGTCGTCACATATCATTAAGGAAAAATATATGTTTTGTCAAACATTCTCCTCATGGATTAGTAGTGGTGCCAAGAAGAAATATGTTATATCACACATATGGAGAAGTATGTTGCACACTCTATCGAGAAATCTAGGGAATAGAAATTAGGTTATTTCTCTTATCATGATACCTGCTTGTGAATTATTTCTAATCCTTTAAATTAAGATATTTTCTTTAGTTATATTATTATAGTGTTCTTCATCAAACAAATACCAAAGCGTAAAAAATGAAAAGACAAGAGACACAGAATATAGGTGATCAACCAGGGCCAAAACCTATCCCACTAGAGAGGAAAACCAAAATGAGTTCTTCTTCTTATAGAGACTTAAATTGACGAATACCAAGACCAAGACCCTTAGCCTATTTGACCTCTCCAATACCAAGATACCAAGATTCTTATCTTTATCTCTATTTCTTAATAGAGTCAACGATAGTCAACTTCTTGTTTCTTCTTTCTAGCTCTGCTACATTTTAGTTCTCGTATTCCTTTTCTCTGCTTCAGACCTGCAACTTCTTGGCCCTAATTTAGAAACCCTAGTACATGTAGATGAATTTCTCTTATACCTCGATTTATTTCACTTTAGATGGAGGTTATATCCTTGACAACTTAGCTTGAGGTACTCCTTAGCTTTCTCCTTGACTTGACCTTCAAAAGGGACCACAGTACTTCAACTTCTTCTACAATAGATAGCATCTATAATTTGGACCTGTGGAGTGATTCAACACAAAATATACCCAAAAAAAAGTTAAGGACATCACTCTTCCTTTTATTCTCTTCGTTGGTTATGATGCTCCTTTACCAATGGTTCTCGCACTCCTTTTTGCAGATTTCTCCTTAATCAAAATTATTTCCTTGAAATTAAGTTGAGATGCCCTATTTATAATGGTTTCCCCATGTAAATTATCCAACTTGAGTTGTGTGTAATACGATATGTCCTTTGGTGAAGCTTCATAATTTCATTTAAGGCCGACTTGAAGGAGATGCTTGAGCTTGGTCTTGGAGGGTCACTTTGACTCATTCATAGACTCACATATATTTGTACCATGCCTAAGAAGGGCGTTCCATACATAACATTGAATAAACAGATTATTATGACTTGATGACAAACCTAAAGGCTCACAATGAGAATCTTAACTAAAATAAAATTACTTGATCATGAAACCCATGATTCAAGCATTACAAAAATAATTTTATTTTATTCTTTACATCAATTACATAAAATCATATTTACAAATGTCATTATGAATACCGAACCTAGTTACACTTTTCAACACACTCTACACTAGATGTTGGGGTTTGTCCATTGGGGGGTTGGAGATGGATCCAAGATCAAAATTGGATTAGAGGCCATCATGGGGAAGGTTGGAAATCATTCATTATCCTTTCAAATACTACAAATCCTTCAGAGAAATGACATTATCGGCTTGCAACAGATATATCTGTTAGGGACTCAAAACATTGATCAACAAAATTAGATAAGGGTTGAAGATCTTGGCATACTAGAGAGATATCATGAGGAATTGGGGCCATACGTAGTGCAACTTCGATATGTTGGCATCACTCTTAGTGATAAGCAAGACTGTATGATATGGTCGGGGGGGGGAATTAAAAAGAACAATCCGATGGTCCAATACATCTACTTGAGGTTGCCAAGGCGTGGGAGGATAAATGACTATAATAAGCATCTATAGGACATATGTAGATGGAATCTCTCGAACAAATATTTTTATTTTTGCTGGATGGAAACACATGATCATATATTAACATGGAAGAACTTACACAAATGTGGGTTCATTGGTCCTATAATATGCCCTCCATGCATGAGCTAGGGGGGATATACAAGTCATTTGTTGATCAAATGCGCATATGTGAGGCTAATTTTGGATGGGGTTATGGAGGAAATTAAGCTTCCTTTCGTTGGCACTAATAAACCCTTGTTCATATGTATTTTTTCATGGTTCACTTGAGAGAGGAAGTATAGTTCCCTCCAATTATATATCATATATATTATATGGTGAAGTAGGGATGTTAGCATTTTTTATGAGAAAACTGTGATTGTTAGATAAGTCATTATCAAGACAGTTGTTTTTTCAACAATATTGGGCTAGTGTTCAATTCTAACAAAAACATGAAATGAAAATTCATTAATATTTGGAAAGAATATCTGGTTGGGACTTTTTACGGAGCCAACAATAGAAGGAAATGTGGATGTAGTGTAGTCATAGTTATTGAGCCTAGTGATTTCTTCCACTTCTGGTGGGAGGGTGGAATGGTATAAAACAACAAATAGGAGATTACAACATTATGGGGAGTCCTTATCACCTCAAAATTTCTTAGGTTAGACAAAATTCAGTTATATGGAGGTGCAAAAGGAATCATTGACTAGGTAGACAAGCATACTAATTTCATTTGCCCCATACTTGCAAATTGGATGATGAGGATTCAGAACCTATAAAGGACTTTTAATCATATACATTTACAACATATATCCAAATAACAAAATTGGACAGCATACCTCCTATCTAAAAGAGGTATTTTGAAGGAAACATGAAAATTTTTATTTTTTCAGACTTCAAACAAGGTATCATGGTAAACACATGCAACTTCAACTACTCTTATGAGACATTTTAGCACATACCTGATTTTGATGGAAGTTTTGTATCTTTAGATAATGAAAGAGTTCATTTATGAAAATGTAATGGCTATAAGCTAAAATTTGATGTTAATAAAGACATTTTTTGTAGAGCAAGATACTAGAAATGTATGAGCATAGGAATGGCATAAGAACTATGAAAGGATAATATAATGAACAAAATCGGAATTATGTACTATCCCTATATTTTAATACAAATATAACGCTTTTTTTCTTTTTGAAAAAAAAAATGTTCAATATAAATGAAATATTCAAAAAACACATATTAAAACATAATTGATGGAGACCTTGAAAGTACTCCAACTATGTTACTATATATACAAGTTCAACGAAAGTTCCTCCATTGCTCTTCTCACAAAGCACACCTCTGTTTTCGGCCTCCATCGCCCTAAATCCCATCAGTTATTCCCGACCTGCATTGTTCTGCTTCCTGAAGAACTAATAAAAAACATAAAGACAGACTCATAATCCTTTACCTTTACCTTTTTTACTAGCACTTTGTATTGAAAATTTTAAGACAAACAATTTTTTTTGTCTTAAAAAACTATCTTAAAATGCCCCTCCATATAGTATTGTTGAATGCAACAAAAGATAAGTCGTCTCTAATCGTATGAATAGAGATTGAAGGGACATAAGATGAATTGATGTCCAAGAAATCTTGCCAGGAAAAGTTGCCACATTCTTCAAAGTCAGCGACCCACACAAAATGAAGAGCCCAACAACTATTTGTCTTAATATAAGATAACATGAATGGTATGTGAAATAGCAACCTCGGTATAGGTGCGAGACAGTAGAAGCATGCAAGATGGCAGACTTAGGGCGCACTTTCAGAGTCAATTTTGCAGTTGTTAGATAATATTGTCTTAAATTGATATGTTTTTGTCTTGATTGTCAATTGTCTTAAATGGGTTTCATATTAAGTGACCATTGTCTTAAATATAAAATTTTATCTTAAAATATTTTTGCCTCAAATTGTTTTTGTCTTAAATATAAAGATTTGTATTAAATTGTTTCTTCTCTTAAATATAAAGTTTTCTCTTAAAATATTTTGGTCTCAAATTGTTTTTGTCTTAGATTTAAAGTTTTATCCTAAAATATTTTTGTCTTAAACTGCTTTTGTCTTAAATATAAAGTTTTGTCTTAAATTATATATGTCTCAAATTATTTTTGTCTTAAATTTTATATCTAAGACAATTCAATTGATATTAAATTTTAATGTAAAATAACTAAAATAAAAGGTGACTTTTAAAGACAAAAGTTTTTTTATCTTAAAAAAAATGTCCTAAAAGTTCCCTTGGTGTAATAGTGATTGTTAGCGATGGTAGTTTGACATTCAATTAATATGGGGAACCATGGAAATTGTTTAATATTTTTCAGTTTTTAATTAAAAAAAAGAGAAAAAGAATCTCCGATCAATTAGAAAAAAAAAGCACGGCAATCACATGGATGGCTAAATTGGAATCGATAGTAAGCGGGCTCTTCACGAGTTCGACCAAATCTTGGATTCCAGCATAAGTGTATTATTCACCATTTTCACTTTTTGAAATTTCCCCCCACCAGAGTTTGCATTTGCTTGACAACGTCCATGCATTTTCTTCAAAAATTCCATGCATTTAGTTTTTGACTTAATTATTTTGACCCAACTCTTCACGGTTCCAACATAATCATGAAAATGCATCTACTAAAGTTTTCATTTGGTTAATGTTATTCTGCTAGATCTAAGACTTTTTTGATCCATAATGTAGATAAATATATTTCGGATTAATCACATCATTAGGATTTGTTCGACGCTTTGAACCATCTAATGTGGTTCATCCTCAGGACAAGGTGAAGAAGTAAATCGATCCTATTGAATAAATATTAAGGATGCATCATTGCCCGATAATATTTGTTAAAACCAACATAGATCTATCTTAACTCTAAGTCTATCAAGCGCCGAGAGGGATCAAATCTCTCGAGGTGCAAACCTATTTTTTGAGTGCAAAACTTGAGAAAAAGTTTGCACCTCGAGAGATTAGATCCCTCTGGGCTCTTGATAGATCCGGAGTTAAGATGGATCTAGGCTAGTTTCAGTCGTGTGGGTCCAAGGAAACTCTATCGATAATATGAGGAACATATGATTAATTTTATCAATAATATGTAAATACATCTAATAATAATATAACCATTTTAAATATGCTAAATATGTGTGAGATTTATCGAGTCATTTTAATTTTAAATTTTCTTAGTTAACTTACATTTTTGAGATGATAAATATTGTAAAATAAATTTAATAATGAAAAATGATGAAATAAATTTTTTGAATGCAAAGTTAAAATGTAATAATATTGAATGATATAAAATGTGAATAATAAGAATGTAGTCAATTACAAATAATATTCATTGTGATCAATCTCAAACTATTTTCTTCTACTATTCTTAATGTCACCTTTGTTAGTTTTGTCATCTATTCATATCGATTATATGAAAATGAAAGTTAGAATCATAAACCATTTAAATATTTAGTATCATACTTTGTCTCTCCTGCTCTCCAATATTAATAGGTTTAATTACAATAAAAAAAAAATCAATATACATTGTCAATATTTTTTTGTGCTTACACTGAAATCAATGGACAATATTAATCCAATGACTTTAAAATTAATGTACCATCATACATCCAATTACATAAAATCATAAATCAACATATACACTGAAATAAATGGAAAATATCAATCCAGTTACTTTAAAATAAATGTACCATCATACATCCAGTTACATCAAATCATAAATTAACATATACACTGAAATCAATACATATAATGCAAGAAATCAAATAAGATTAGAAAACAATATCTACACTGAACTCAATTCATCTAATGCAAGTAATAAAATATGGTTAGAAATAAACATCTACACTCAAATAAATGCATCTAGTGCAACTAGGAAAATAGGATTAAAAACCAACATCTACATTGAAATCAATGCATCTAGTGCAAGCAATCAAATAAGATTAGAAATCACCATATACATTGAAATCAATGTATTTAGTTCAAGCAATAAAATAGGTTTAGAAATGATCTACATTGAAATCAATGCATCTAGTGCAAGAAATCAAATATAATTAGAAATCAACATCTATGTTGAAATTAATGCATCAAATGCAAGAAATCAAATAGGATTATAAATCACCATCTACATTGAAAGAAATGCATTTAGTGCAATAAATCAAATAGGATTAGAATAATTTACATTGAAATCAATGCAACTAGTGCAAGTAATCAAATATCATTAGAAATCAACATCTACACTAAAATAAATGCATCTAATGCAAATAATCAAATAGGATTATAAATCACCATCTACACTGAAATCAATGAATGTCGTGCAAGAAATCTTGTTCCCTCTCTCCCCCCTCCATATATATCTATATATCCCTCCATCTCTCCTTCTTTGTCTCTTTATCACATCCCGTAGAACACACATGCTCTCTCACTCCATATCTATGAATATCTTTGTCCCTACCTCCTTGTCTCCATCTATCCTTTCTTTCTCTTCACCTTCTAACTATATGTCTATCTCCCTCTGTATATCTATATCAACCCCAAAACACAAACTCTCTTTATCCAATCTATATATTTATCAGCCCCTCCTCCTCTCCCTCTCCCTCCTGCTATCCTCTCTCCCTCTCTCTCCACCTTCCTTATCACTCCCCCTCTCTCTCTATCTCCACCTTTAACTCTCTATTTGTTTATTCTTACCTCCCTCTCTCTTCCCCTCCCTCTCTCCCTCCTTCTCTCCGTATCTCCTTGTTTGTATCTATATCTCACCCCCAAACATACACACTCTCTCCATCTCTCCCTTGTCACTCCCTCTCTCTCTCCACTACTCACTCTCTATGTATTTCTTTTTCCCTCCCTCTCTCCCCATCCAGCTCCATATATCTATCCCTCCCTCTTTCAACCTCCAACTTCATATATTTATCCCTCCTTCTCTCCTCCTCTCTTTAAATTCCCCTCTCTTTTCCTTCCTCTCTCTCCCTTTCACTTCTACCTCCCTCTCTCTTCCCGCATCACTCTCTCTCTCTCTCTCTCTCTCTCTCTCTCTCTCTCTCTCTACGATCCTCTCTCTTCCCCCATAGATGTCTTCCTCTCTCTCAAGTCCTCTCCCTCCCTTTATCTCCCGCCTCCCTCTATGTCCCCTCTCTCTCTCTCTCTCTCTGCCCTTCAATCCTCTCTCTTCCCCTATCACTCTATATATATATCTCCAACTATGTTACTATATCCCTCCATTTCTCCTTCTCTCTCCTATATCTCTTTATCTCACCCCTAAACATACACACTCTCTCTCCATCTCTCCCTTGCCACTCCCTCTCTCTCAACTTCTCACTCTATGCATTTCTTCTTCCCTCCCTCCCCCCCCTCCAAATCCATATCTCTATCCCTTCCTCTCTCCCCCTCCTTTCATCCTTCCTGTCTCTCCATTTCTCTCTTATCTTCCTCTCCCTCGTCCTTTCTCTTTCTCTCTCTCTCTCTACCCTCCAATCCTCTCTCCTTCTCCCTCCCTCTCTCCTTCTCTCTCTCCCACCTCATATTTATGTTTCCCTCCCTCTGTTACCCTTATCTACCTCTCTCGCTCCTCTCTCTCTCTCCATCTTCCTTATCACTCCCCCTCTCTCTCTATCTCCACCTTTTACTCTCTATTTGTTTATTATTACCTCCCTCTCTCTCCCCCTCCCTCTCTCCCTCCTTCTCTCCATCTCTCCTTGTTTGTATCTATATCTCACCCCCAAACATACACACTCTCTCCATCTCTCCCTTGTCACTCCCTCTCTCTCTCCACTACTCACTCTCTATGTCTTTCTTCTTCCCTCCCTTTCTCCCCATCCAGCTCCGTATCTCTATCCCTCCCTCTCATAACCTCCAACTTCATATATTTATCCCTCCCTCTCTCCTCCTCTATTTAAAGTCCCCTCTCTTTTCCTTCCTTTCTCTCCCTTTCTCTTCTACATCCCTCTCTCTTCCCGCATCACTCTCTCACTCTCTCTCTCTCTCTCTACGATCCTCTCTCTTCCCCCATTTCTCTCTTCCTCTCTCTCAAGTCCTCTCCCTCCCTTTATCTCCCGCCTCCGTCTATGTGCCTTCTCTCTCTCTCTCTCTCTCTTCGCCCTTCAATCCTCTCTCTTCCCCCATCACTCTATATATCTCTCCAAATATGTTACTCTATCCCTCCCTTTCTCCTTCTCTCTCCTATGTCTCTTTATCTCACCCCTAAACATACACACTCTCTCTCCATCTCTCCCTTGCCAGTCACTCTCTCTCAACTTCTCACTCTATGCATTTCTTCTTCCCTCCCTTACCCCCCCTCCAAATCCATATCTACATCACTTCCTATCTCCTCCTCCTTTCATCCTTCTTGTCTCTCCATTTATCTCTTACATCCCTCTCCCTCGTCCTTTCTCTTTCTCTCTCTCTCTACCCTCCAATCCTCTCTCCTTCTCCCTCTCTCTCTCCTTTTCTCTTTCCCACCTCCATATTTATGTTTCCGTCCCTCTGTTACCCTTATATACATCTCTCTCTCCTCTCTCTCTCTCTCTCTCTCTCTCCCACCTCCTTTAGTTTATCTCGATCTCTCCCTTGTCACTCCTCCTATTTCTCCACCTGTATCATATCTCTTTGATTTTCCCTCCCATATATATCAAGATTTTATATATATATATATATATATATATATATATATATATATATAGAACAAATTTAATATTGTATTAATCTAATTCAAGTAATAAAATACGATTATAAATAAACATTTACACTCGAATCAATGCATCTAGTGCAAGAAATCAAATAGGATTAGAAATCACCATATACATTGAAATAAATGTATTTAGTTCAAGAAATAAAATAGGATTAGAAATTATCTACATTGAAATCAATGCATCTAGTGCAAGCAATCAAATATTAGTAAATATTAGTAGAAATCAACATCTACGTTGAAATTAATGCATCTAGTGCAAGAAATCAAATAGGATTATAAATCACCATCTACACTGAAAGAAATGAATTTAGTGCAATAAATCAAATAGGATTAGAAATCATTTACATTGAAATCAATGCATCTAGTACAAGTAATCAAATATCATTAGAAATCAAAATCTACACTAAAATCAATGCATTTAGTGCAAACAATCAAATAGGATTAGAAATCACCATCTACACTGAAATCAATTAATCTCGTGCAAGAAATATTCTTCCCTCCCTCTCCCCTCCATATATATCTATATATCCCCCCATATCTCCTTCTTTGTCTCTTTATCACATCCCGTAGAACACACTTGCTCTCTCACTCCATATCTATCAATATCTTTGTCCCTACCTCCTTGTCTCCATCTATCCTTTCTTTCTCTTCACCTTCCATCTATATCTCTATCTCCCTCTGTATATCTATATCAACCCCAAAACATATACTCTCTTTCTCCAATCTATCTATCTATCAGCGTGTCCTCCTCTCCCTCTCCCTCATGCTATCCTCTCTCCCTCTCTCTCCATCTTCCTTATCACTCCCCCTCTCTCTCTCTCTCTCCACCTTTCACTCTATATTTCTATATTCTTACCTCCCTCTCTCTCCCCCTCCATCTCTCCCTCCTTCTCTCCATCTCTCTTTGTTTGTATCTATCTCTCACCCCCAAACATGCACACTCTCTCAATCTCTCCCTTGTCACTCTCCCCATCACCCCAAACACCTGCCTCTCTTCCTTATCTCCCTTGTCACTCTCTCTCTCTCTCTCCATTTTCTACTCCTCTCTATATGTTTCTTCCTCCCTCTCTCACCATCTGACTCCATATCTCTATCCCTCCCTCTCTCCACCTCCAACTTCATATCTTTATCCCTCCCTCTCCCCCCGTCTCTTTCAAGTCCCCTCTCTCTGCCTTCCTCTCTCTCTCTTTCTCTCCTACCTCCCTCTCTCTTCCCACGTCTCTCTCTCTCTCTCTCTCTCTCTCTCTCTCTCTCTCTCTCTACAATCCTCTCTCTCCCCCCATTGCTCTCTTCCTCTGTCTCAAGTCCTCTCCCTCCCTTTATCTCCCGTCTCCCTCTATGTTCTCTCTCTCTCTCTCTCACACTCGCTCAGTCTCTCTCTCTGTGTCTCTTTGCCCTTCAATCCTCTCTCTTCCCCCATCACTCTATCCATCTCTCCAACTATGTTACTATATCCCTCCATTTCTCCTTCTCTCTCCTTCTCTCCCCTCTTGTCTCCATCACTCCTATGTCTCTTTATCTCACCCCTAAACATACACACTCTCTCTCCATCTCTCCCCTGCCACTCCCTCTCTCTCAACTTCGCACTCTATGCATTTCTTCTTCCCTCCCTTCCCCCCCCCCCCCTCTCTTCCCAATCCATGTCTCTATCCCTCCCTCTCTCTTGCTCCTCTCATCTTTCATGTCTCTCCCTTTCTCTCCTACCTCCCTCTCCCTCGTCCCTTCTCTTTCTCTCTCTCTACCCTCCAATTCTCTCTCCTTCTCCCTCCCTCTCTCCCTCTCTCTCTCCCACCTCCATATTTATGTTTCCCTCCTTCTGTTACACTTATCTACCTCTCTCACTCCTCTCTCTCTCTATTCATTCCTCCTGTCCCACCTCCTTTAGTTTATCTCCATCTCTCCCTTGTCACTCCCCCTATTTCTCCACCTCTATCATATCTCTTTGATCTTCCCTCCCATAGATGTCAAGAGTTAATATATATATATATATATATATTGATTATATATTAATATATATTTACCTTACCTATTTATATCTCTTTTATATTTATTTATTTATCTTACCTATTTTATAAATATGGTATTTGGCCCATAGGATTCACCTAAATAAAACCTCTTTTTTGAGTTTTGTAATGTAAAGGAAGTTTATGGGTAAATATAAAAGGTTTATTTATTTACCATTTTCGAGTAAGTATAAAAAGAGGTTTATTTATTTACTATAAGTCTGATTAATTTTTATCTTTATTTTATTTACCATATATTTTCTTGAGTGTTCCTAAACCTATTTATGTGTTTAAATTTATTTTAAATTTAAATTGTTTATTATTTATTTTTTTGTCAAATTAGTGTAACACTATTTATATTTATCTTCTTAAACTGATTGCAATACATAATGTTGGTGACCTCAACAGAGAAATATGTCTATTGGCCACCTTAATGCATTAAAAGCCAGCCAAAATTGAAAATGTTTCATTCTTCTACTCGCCGCATTAGCTAGTTCACTATTTAAACCATTTACAAAGTAGCAACTTAAAACCAAAACCCTGTCCAAAAAAAAATTATGCATATAAAAGTAAAGATTAAACTAAGATATTATCCATCTAATGACTCAATTAGAGTTGGGTCCTTTGCCGTAGAGCCTGGCATGTCTGCTTGTCGCATCTGTTGAATCTGCTTCTCAATTTGTCCAATACGGTCTTCAATTCTCCCAATACGATCCGTCGCTTGGTACTAAGTCACCTTGATATGTTGAATCTGAATATCAATATCCTAAAGAACTTCCAATATTTTTGGTTCTTGGTTCTCACTGCGTGTATAAAGACTCTGGATAGCCTTAGCCAGAAGACACATCATAATCCAATAAGTATGGATTGTTTGATTGAACAGTGAAAGACGGCCTCTAGTATTCCCAGGATCAGAAATAAAGTCCAAAATTTCTACTTCTGCTTCATTGTCTTCCTCATTGCTTTGAGTTTCTCTTTCCCAACCATGAATTACCTTCTTGACTTGAGATGAATTCCCAAGGGAGTATACTGACAAGAGATTCACTAAGACCTCTTGATTTTTCTTCCTGCTTCTCTTTCTAGTCTCAGCTTCAGGTTTTATCATCTTCTGTTTCCCTTTTTCTTCAATTTGAGTCACTGTTTGTCTCGTTTGCCTCTTAACCATTGTGTTGAATGGTGTAATTTTTTGAATTAACTCTGGATTGACAATATAAGAGATTGTATAATAGAAGAACAAAGTTAAATAATTAATCTTCCTATCTTCTTACCAACAACATCTTATGGGCGCTTATGATGCTCCTCTTGACTTAACAGATACTGAAGTCCAAAAATTTTATCACCCCTGAAAATAGCATGGATATAAAGCCAAACCCAGAAATGACACAGAGTTCGATCAATAAGAAAAAGGTAGTGAACAACAGAACCAAGTTTATGAGAAAGGAAAAGTTTCATCTTAAAACCCTGAAGGAGAACTACTATATAATCCAGATGGATAAACAATGTAAAACCTAGACATAACCACAACAGAATACTCTGCCTCCTATCGACACTAGCTTTCATAAAAAGACAGGACCAGATTTCATTTAAATAGCCAATTCGAATTATAGTATCACGCGTCTTGCTAAGAGAATCAATAAAAGTTGCATGACAGCAAAACATAGACCCCAACCCAGAGGCCCACATAAAAGAATGATTCTCCTTTCTTCCACTTCTAAAACCCAAATATACCCGCCAGAAACCTACGGAGAAACCTTGATAACTCGTGAACAAATGGAAATAACACTTCACAGGAAATAAGAAAAAGTAATAAGTCTGCCCTACATTACAAGGATTCCTAAAGCAAGGCTCAATAGCCTCCAGAGGTATGGACATAGAGCAAATGATTAAGAGCCAAGTTTTACAATTAGATACTTCCTTATCCTGATACATATCAATACTGACGACAAAGGACATAAGATTGATACGAAGAAGAAAATGCCCCAACACGAGATCGAAACTGCTGTGAATTATGGAAACTCCAGTCTCCACCCACCGCAATTCACCGTTTTTAACAGAGGAAATGTTTTTTTTGCAAACCAAACTGCAACTCTTGCACCTAGCCCTAGAATGCCTTTTACCCCAAGCTTCTGACAACACAGGCCATCTTCCTAGATTTATGATCATTCCCATATCTTTCGCATGCCTCCATAATCATTTGATGGATGACTTAACATTCATAATTAATGTGCATGGAAGTCTATCGCCACTTGGCTTATGCAGTGGCCCGTGGCCTCGGTCTTAGAGCACCTCGATCGGGGATTAAATTGTTTATTTATATGGTTATGTAAGTTATTGTTTAAGGCGACATTATTTAGATTTTATTGTTTAAATTTTCTTTAGTTTTTTTTTTTTTTGGCTTCCGACATTAGGTTTATATTTTATGTTTATATTGTTTAAATTTATTTTAAATTTTAAATTGTTTATTTATATGGTTATGTAAGTTATTGTTTAAGCCCATATTATTTAGATTTTACTGTTCAAATTTTCTTTAGTTTTTTCTGTTTTGGCTTCCGACATACTTACAGATCAGGATCATATTGGCCTATGGAATGCACCTCTTAGCGCAACTAGTCGTTATGTGACTTGGTTAGTTAACTAGTTATAATATTAAAAGTTTTTCAAGTTTTTAAGAAATATTAGAAAAGGGTTAATGAATAAAATAAAATAATTTAATATTGAAGAATTTAATAAAATGATTAAATTTTAATTATTATAATAATAAGTGGAGAAGTGGTAAATAATAAAAAAGGGAATAATCTTAAAATTTTTAAGTTTTTAAGAAATATTATTAAAAAAGTTTAATGAATAATATAGAATAATTTAAAAATGAATAATTTAATAAAATGATTAAATTTTAATTATTAATCTTAAGTCTGATCCCTCTCTTAATCATCTCTTGGGGAAGCTTATTGAGATTAATCCCGTCACCTCTAGCATTTATGGTATTCCTAATATTCATAAGCCTTAGGCCCCTTTA
>CM076570.1:845582989-845707149 GCA_034641835.2 Pinus albicaulis
AACATGGCTACTTCTTGGATGAGGAATTAAATTTTGCATCCAACAGTACTCCCGCTTGAAATTTGAGTAAAATCGTAGGGAGATAAGTTGAAAATACAAGTTGAAAGTAGTTTTATTATTTTATTATTTTTTATTATTTTTAATTTTTTACTCCAAAAATGGTGAATCATCCCCAATGGTTGAGATCGAATCTGAATCATTGTTTCTTAGTAAATTATTTTTTTTGTACATTTTTCTAAGAGGCCCATTGAAGACCTCAAAAATTCCCTAATTATCCCATATAATACCGATTTTTTCTTCCTAACATCCGACTACATCAATCCAATTGATTCTTCCCGCTACTTCCATAGAATATGGGTATTCCTTGTACCCGTGTTTATGGTTTTTTACACACCATCTCAATTGACCCCGCCCCAAATTTCTTCTTGGGATTATATATGCACATCGCCCCACCTCTCACCTAGGGATATAGTCGCATGCACTCCGGTTTTCGCATGCACTCCTCTTCCCATCTGGCTTGAAATTTCCCCTCTTGGAGGTCTCTTTCTAAGGGGACTCTTCCACTCCGCCCTCTCTACTTCTCCAATTTTGGCCGCTCCACAACCTTCGGTGAGACTTATAAGGCTGCATGTTGAGAGGATAATTGCTCCCTCTCAACCAGCAAGTCATTAACCATTGCTTTGCTCCTCAAAGCTTTGCATGGATCTGCTACCTCAAGTGCACACAAGTTCTTGACTCGCACATGCTGTAATTGTTCCACCGTCACAAAATTTTATGAATTAAAAGAAGAAGAAGAAGATGATTTTAAATCGACGATATCTCCCTCATCCGAGCTCTGGTTTGACTGATTTTTTTTTTCCAATTTGGGTATTTTTCGCAAGGAATCCAAATATGCTATTTGTTTTTGAAAATTTTGCATCAAAATTTTCACATATTCTCTACCTGGAAATGTCTTGCAAAAAAAATTCACATTACTGGTACCATGTATAAATTTGTAGAACTTCTGCAATGGATTCAATCCGATCAATAAATGTACTAAATCAAGATATTGAATCCTTATACAAATTAATTGTAGAAAATAAACACGATCGCACAATCACACCAAGTAAAAGGAAGAAGCAAATCAATCCACAACACAGATATTTTTCTTGGGGAAAGCTTGCTGCTCAAAACCCCTCTATATTTTATATTGCAGAAATTTCCTAGTAGGGAACATTACAGTGGTATGACAACATGACTCTGGCCATCTATGGGTGATATCAAGGATGAAAATTAGGGGACTAGAATAGAAGGCTGAAGGTAAAATTCTTTCAAGTCAGAAATTTTAAGATTACAAACAATATTTCGCAAATATGTTAAAACAATTGAAAATGTGGATATAATTTAAGATGGCAAAGAAAAAAGAAAAAATTACAAATATGAAGACTTGGAAGCAGTTGATACCACACTTGTAGAGGAACCATATACAGTGGAGTCTTTGAGAAATACATCTGAGGGAGCCATAGGGTAAGAGATAATTCATATGGTGGTAGGAAAAAGGTATCAATTTATGTTTCAAGTGCAGAGGTTTACAAAATGGGCTGAGGAGAAACATATGGACCTTTTTCAAGTGAATTCCAAGTCGGAAAGGCCCTAAATAGTTTGCCTCCCAAAAAGGGTCAGTTGGCCACTAATTCTAGCGATGTCATGATAGGAGGTGATTTCCATGTCAAAGGTTTAGCAAAATATGGAAAAAAAACTTGTGAAGATGGCCTGAAGCGTCTTTATGGTATCATTCATATATGTAGGGTACAAGACTCGACTCAAGAACTATTCAATGTAAGAAAATTTCAACATAAAAATATGGTTTTGTTCGTTGGATCCTGCATAAGGCCACCAAAATTTTGCAATGATGATGATATGTAATCATTATGCTCCTATTCAATACTTGAAAATTCTATGGAATATTCCTTCTCATATCCATTTATGAAAGTAGTGAGGCCAGTGCTAGACCAAAGGTCATTCGCAACCTTTGTTGCAAATTTTTTCATAGAATCACCAAGGAAAAGAGAAATTGTATGATATATTATTATTGACTTAATGCATACCTACCCGAGAATATCCCTGCTAGGAAAAATCAACCTAAGGTGCTAGAATTTCGTGTTTGATGAAGGGAAGACCAAGGAAGATTTTGTGGTACTTGGAAGAGGAATGTGAGGACCTTGTTATTCGAGCCTGATGGCTAGATATGGGCAAGATTTTTGGGTTTCAGAAAGTCATGACTTACCTAGAGGAGTAGTACGTTCATGTGCAATCAATGGCTATAAATTTAACTCAGGGCCATTTTTGTTTTCTAGATTTTGATCCACTGAACCCCAAGCCAATCCTCTTTATCAGTTTTTGGATACTTTTGGGGGGTCTTTTCCATGTGTTTCTTATGACTCCTTTGATTTAAAAGACTAATTTATACATATTTGGTTGGATCTACTTTGTTTCATGCCTTCATGATTAAAATTTGATGGTACACTAGCTGCAAAAATTGTATATATGTTTACATAATGGTATAAGCCAAGTGGTCAAGATGTTGGTGTGAAGATGACAAGTGGGCTTTCCATAAATGCAAATAAGGTTTTGTTTAGTAATCCATTGCTATCTACAGTTGCATTTCCAGATACCCATTGGGAAAAAGGGAAAAAATCACCCCAATTTGACTCTTTCAAGCATCTCCATCTTGGTTTTGACATGATGGATATTCTAAAGGACCCAGAACTATATCATATTATTATAAACCACAGGAAGCTAGAGGTGGATGCTCAACCAAATGTTGTGCTCACTTCAATTGTTGTGCTCACTTCAATAGTGGGTATGGTAGGTCTAAATTCAACACCTAGGGGAAATCATGTACTTCATACATACACCTCTAGAACATAATCTTATGAATTGTGGTATGGATTGGATTGTAGAAGTGAAAAATACAAGAGGCTCAAGGCTAAGTGCTTTGACGTCATGATGAGAGTTGTTGAAAGTGTACTGAGAGCTGGTTTTTCTGAAGAAAAATGTGAGGTGAAGTTTTTGGGTACACCATTGACACACCAACAGTTCCTCCGGCGAAATGGAGGTACATATAGGCCTGCAATTTGCACAAGAGAATTAATTCCTAGCATGGGAGTTTCTAACTTGGGGAATAATGAGACTGCAAGAGAAAATAAAGGCAATGATAGTATAGAAGAAGGTCGCAGCTCCAACATTCAACCATGTGATGAAGAGAGTAATGAAACTATGAAAACCGATAGTAATCATGTGCTCCATACAGGTGATGGCAAGGCCTAGTCAAAAGGTTGGACATGTGCAGCAAACTTCCAACCTCTAGAATGGCCAAAGATCATTTTTTTTTAAATATTAAACAGTGTTACAGGGCTGCTTCAAAATTCAATGGGGCTAATACTTTTTATCAAAAAAAAATTGGAATTAAAAAAGTGACCATGAAAGCACTACAAAACACTATGACTCTATTTGAAGGCCTGTCATTGGTGGCCCCATGTCAATCAAGATTAGAATTGAGATAGGAATTAAAGAAAGGGATACAGTCAGTGTACCTTATGATCCAATGATAACTAAACTATTAGCCTGAGAAGGAAACCAAGCAGCACCATGGGTTAAATTGGAGGACTGCCTATTTGTTGGTGTACAAGCTAATGTTAATTCCCTCCAAGGGATTTTTTTTCAATTTACCTTTTTAAATGGCCAAGTTGAAACACATTTCATTGGGCACCTCACGAGAAATATGTTTCCTAACTACAATGAAATGTTAGCAAATATTTTCCTACAACGAGAAATCTCCAAAAAGCTTCCTACCAGAAGCTAGATCTCTTAATCAATACATCCCTTGACCCATGTCAAACAAGGTTAGAATTGAGATAGGAATTAAAGAAAGGGATACATTTAGTGTCACTTATGATCCAAGGATAACTAAACAATCAGCCTGGGAAGGAAACCAAGCAACATCATGGGTTAAATTGGAGGACAACCCATTTTCTGGTGTACCATATAATGTTAATTCCCTCCAAGGCCTTTCTGGTCAATGTGCCTTTTCAAATGACCAAGTTGAAACAAATTTCATTGGGCACCTCACAATCAATATGTTTAATAACTACAATGAAAATTTAGCAAATTGTGAGCTGAAGGATGCTAGATTTGGTGTAGCTTTAGCTGTTGTGTGTATTTTTGAGTGTGAACAGATAGAAGACAAAGGTCTCTCCAAAGGGATATTGGCTTCATTATGTTATGTTTCTCCAACTTTCCAAATTAACCATAAATGGGAAAATGGAAGAATTAACAAGGACTCCATACTAGTTGGAATTGTTGACACACATGGGAGGAAGGACACGTATTGTCTTGAGATTGAAGATAGAAGTTACTATGGAATGATAACTAGGGGAATTACAACTGTTAGGGAAAAAAAATCTGATTTACAAGTTGATGGGGTTACCATGAGTGTATCATTGGCAATCTATTCACCGATTTTTGTTGAACATATACATACTTGGTACTGTGACTAGCACCACCTATTCAAGCATAATACAATGAAATATCATGATGAAGAGGATGATGGTTACTTAATATGTTTCGTGTATGATGATAAAACTAGGAAATCACAGATCAATGAGTTTGATTAAAAAACCAAGCCCCTTGAGCCAATTACTATTGTTTATCTTCCGACAATTGTACATTATAGCAGTGAGCCCACTGGCATTCCACCAATCCAAGAGAAGGAAATTGGAATCTCAGGTCAACCTGTAACATTTGAGGGTATAGATATAAAAAAAAAATTGCATTGATATATTTGGGGGTTACCTTAAAGATCTAGTGAGAAATGCATATGGGATGGTGAGTTTCCAGATATGGCCTTAGCATCCACGAACATTTGTGGAAGAAGGTCTCAAATATGGTAAATTGTTCTATAGTATAGCAGGGATCTGCAGCTAGGGACAATTTAATAAGACCTAGGAAATACACTACTTATGTTTGAAATCATTCTACATACATCTTTGGGATCCTAGAATCAATAGAAAAACTCTAAATTGCTCAAGGAAAAGAAATTTTTTGGCGGGGAGGACTGTAATGTCCCAAATTTTGAGAGTGCAGAAATTACTAAGAATTTTTGCTCAATTTTAATGATATTAATAAAAGGGAGCAAACATTATTTTATTAAAAACAAAGAGGGGGGGGGGGGGAATATTGGCGGAAAAATATTATTTTATTTGGAAAGTGTGGCATGAACTAGTCACTAGAATTCCTAGTCAAATAACGAGGCTGGATGTGCATTCAATTAACCTTGGAAATCCTATGAATTGATTATATTGTTGTGATTCAACAATTCATTGAATTAATTGTTATTATACCAAAATCTTGGTCTAAGGAACTTGGCAAGGTTAAGCAACATGGTCATATGTATTTCCAAACTTGTGAGAAGGTGAATGTGGAATTTGTTGGAATCACGTCTTGGGAAACAACATGTGCATGGAATCATGGACCCTAAATCTAAATATACCATGATGGAGTATGGTAGGATCAACTAAATCCCACCTGGAAAATATATGTATTACTACCATAGGCATCACCTAATTGTTAGCATAATCAATTTATGCAAATTATGTCAAATGGGAAAAAATGGCTAAATCCAAAAAAAAATTGGTAGCAAGCCTCGTGGGGCCTTCAAACAATAATTTCTTGATCTTAATGACAAAATAGTTACATCATTAGGGACAATTTTTTTTTCAACAAACCATGTGAGTAGAAAAATCTTTACAAAACGTAGGCATGCAAATATTTCTTGAGGAATAACCTAGTTAAAGCTATCGATATATGACTTGGACTCTTGCATGTAGTTATATGGGATTGGTCTATGTTAAAATTACATGATCTCTACATAGGAAAATTACTTCAGAATTCCATATAATCTTTAAACCATATTATTTTCTTTAGTAATCATATAAGTGAGATTAACTGAAGAAAGATCATAAAAAATAGATACAGAAGACAAGCCAAGACCAGAGAACACACTGATATGGAACTAGCCAGGGGAAAACCCTAGATCAATTCTTCTTATTATTCAATTTTTCAGCAGAAATAGAGAGAGAGAGAGTACATTAATCAAAATCAAACTTGACTTGATAAAATTTTGACTCGAAGAAAGTGGATGGTCTGGAATTCAAGACACATAATGTATTTTCAAGTTGTTCTCCTGAACTGTTGTTGATAAGGGTTCTAAGCACAATTTTGAGATAGAGTTAGGGCATCATAGTGACCCTTATAAAGCTCCAAGGCAGAGATTCTTATTACCTTTTTAATGCATCTTAGCCTTACAATGCTTCCCAAAATGATGATCCGACCCAACCCTACAACATTGCCTAGACTGATAATGCAGCCTAGCCCTACAAAATTTCCCAAATTGATAACCTTCCAATAATGCCTTCTAGCACAAAAACATATCTTAATGAATAGATCGGATTTAGAATGAAATGCAGCCTGCATAGAATACCTTGATTCAGCCTTTCCACCCTTATGTCATATGCGCCAAGCTGAGGGTTGGCTACGACAAGGAAAAATGACCCAAACAATGATTGTTGGATACTCAAAATAACCCTCAACTGTGATTTTATAGGAGCTTTGCCTTGTGGCCCATTGATCTGAGTTGATAGACTATAAAGGGCACACCTAACTTACCTAAGTTACAATGTACCGAAGTGTCCAGAGATCTGAAACCCTAATCATCATGAAACAATCCTTAAAACTCCTCAGCACTTACCCAGATATATGTTTCCTTCCTTCGCTAGACCTTTGTATTTAAGAGAATACAATATTCTCCTCAAACTCACATTAGAAGCCTTCTAGCCTTTGCCATAGATTCACAACCCTATTTCAGATATAGTTTATAATGAGATGTTGATGTGCCAAAATTGGATATGGATAGTTCCCTTATATAAAATTTATAAGGTGAACCTGCCCTTAACTATTGGAAGCAAAATTCAAATTTAAAATTTCAATTTTTCCCACCAAAACAACATCATGACTTATAACATTTCTTTTGAATAAAAAAATATTTTGTTGACCAAATTTGATGATCTTTAGATCAATTTTAGTCCTCTCGAAAAGAGGAATTCAATGGGATTATAATATCCATCAATTGAATAGACCAAAGTGGAATTTGGCCCTAGTTTCCAATTTTAACACTCCCTCTCAATTAGGGAGAATTCCACTTCCCAATCCATCTACTACCATAGATCATCATGCCATCTTGGCATCATGAACCATCTATGTCTTTTTTTTTCTCTACTCTACTCTTGTATGCTGAATCTTGATATGAATAATAAGGAAGAATCGATTAAGAGGGAGTCACAAGACCTTGCCACTCTCCACTGACAAAAGCCAGTCCACAAAACCAAAGAGTGAACTCCAATCAGATGTGATGTCAAGTGATCAAGTTGAAGTACACAATGCATCTTAGAAATAGGGAGTAAGATAGTACATGAAGCATCGATCAGTAGTGTTGTGGTCCCTAACCACTTTTCCCAACTCATTGGCCAGATGAGGTACTTCCAGAGAAAATATTAGTGGCTAAGATTCGTAAGTGAGCTAATTTTCCATGATTTTTCAAAAATTAATATTCATGCATTTCCAAATTTTTATAATATGATTCGCCAAAATTTATAGTATAAGAATATTTTACCTTATAAATCACCGAAATTTTATAAAGACTATACAAATTCATTATTAATATGAATATTTTTACAAAAGCATCACCAAGCCTTTTATAATTTACATATCAGGGACTAGTAATATTCGTGAAGATTCCTAAACTTTAAGATAAATTTATATCCTTAAATTTTTCCTTGGGTAATTCCCATGTGTCTCAAACTACATGGGTAACATGATGTAGAAACACCAACAGGGAAAGAATATATCACCTCCTTTTCAGAATCACATGTAGGGAAAGGAGAAAACACATCCTACAAACACACATCACAATCACATGCAGGGAAAGGATGAACCACCTCCTACATGAATGAAAAAACACTGAAAGTGGGGAAAGGATGAACCACCTACTACACACATGAAAAAATACCAAAAGTAGGGAAACGATATACCACCTCCTACACGCATGAAAAAAAATCGACAGTAGGGAAAGGATGAACCACCTCCTACACGCATGCAAACCAACAATACTAGGAAGGATCCTACATGCGAGGGAAGGACAAACTACATCCCACCGACATGTCAACAAATGCCTGAATGCATATCTCACTGGGATATCCACAGGAGAAGGTGAACCACTCATCCTTCTTATATACCATAGGAGAAGGTGAACCATTCATCCTATGCATATGTCATCAATATTAGGGGAAGGTGAACCATTCACCCTACACACATGTGTCTGCAATCGTACACACTCAAATTACCATGGGGTATCACAGGGGAAGGTGAACCACTCACCATGTACATAGCGCACCACTAAGGGAGGGTGAATCACTCACCTATGGTTTCTCATCTCAATAAGTACCCCAAGCCACCAGGAACTCCCAAAGCTCAATATTTAATCAAGAAACTCTTCATAGTAGGGTCAAGCTACTTTTTGAAATTCAAGGCCAGATTAATGGGAGATTCATAGCTCCATTCGACATCATGTAGACATATTGACTTACAACAGAGATCCAGTCAATACTTAGCAATATTCTGTTTCTTGTACATCTTGATTGGAGAAGATTTTGACTGATATTTACTCCCTCTTACTCAGGGAGATCATAGCCTATACTTGTCTTCTAGTGTGCATAGTGTCCATCAAAAAATATACTCATTAGAATATCTAACCACTCAAGCATGCCATAAAATAGGAGTGTCCTTTGTTGAACCATATAAAAAGCTATGTGAAATACTTCTTTGGCAATGGTAGCGAGCATAAATAACTCACATAATAGATTCTTCAATACGATTCGCTTCATAATAAGCCATGCTTTCTCAGAGTAACTGACTTCAGTCAATGATTCACCCATGGTAGATCTCAGAAGATATAGCACCTAGGTTTGCTCTTACATACTAAAAACCCTGCAACTTACTATGATGAAGTATGGATAATTTTATTTTAATGAGTAAATGACGACTAGAATCTAAGCATGTAATGAGATACAACATCAATAGATGAATAATTCTTTGATAATGTAACCATATAATATCAATCTAGGGATTTTATAACTTGTTCTTAAGGTGATCATCTAAACTTCAATCATGAATTTCCCATGTGAGAGCATGAGGCTTCTAACTTCAAGAGAGATGCTCCTCTTATCAAGGGAGCGACAATTACTTTTCTAGGGAGATCATTGAAGCTACCAAAGGATAATATATCTAATTTTACATATGTCTTTTTCACAGCTTCGATTGTGAAAAATACTGATAGGTTACATGAGATAAGACATATCACCATATTTGTTGATGCCATACATGTGTTATATGGTGACTAATAGCTTTAGGTCTTGATATTTCAGGAATATAAGTATTTTTTAAGAAATATTATAGCAATATTTATTAAGCTGTCAATTATGTTTCTTGTTGCAAGATGGATCACAGGCCGTCGAATACAAGTATACATCCTTTATCACTGAATTTCTTGATTGCAAGATTCATGGTTAGTGAGGACTATATTCACTAAACCATATAACGCATAAAGGCATATAGTCTCATCATCCATAAACATCATGGGAATGTTGTTAAGAGAGATAATTAATTTCCATCAAGTACTCTTGACATGAATATAATTGGGTTCCTTAACTATCATTGGTGTCCTTAACTATCATTGGTGCATAAGAATTGATTCCTTTTGAAACAGGACAATGAGAAAATTCACAGACTTTGATAAATCATCTTCTTAATCTTCAAATAAAACCTGAAGAGGTTCCATATGGGCAGATACAAGGAGGTAGATAACAAGTGAGTTGTAAGGATTAAATCCATTACTACTAATGATATCATAGCATCTTATTCTCTGTCTCCAAATAACAATCCTCTTCGAGAGAGGGCTTGAATTAATACTCATCCATATATTAATAGCCTTCTTCAGGCACACACATGCGGGTTAAGAAAATTATTGAAACATTTTATAAACGTAAGTACCTTAAGGGTGATATTTCAATCAGAGACATCAAGTTGAAATGACTTACCAGAGTTTGTTCCAACATCCTAGAACTAAACATTAGTGGATCAGACTGTCTGATCTTGAAAATATTTCATGCAAATATAATTTTGAGTTCATAGTGCCAAGACCTTTCCTTTTGATATGCTAAGCATATATGTGATTCCAAATTACAATTTTTGTCTCATTTATGTGTCTATAGATGAAGTTGAGTTAGAGAGGTTAGACTGAACTTATTTGAAATATATATGTATATATATTCGACATAACTAATGATTATGACAGATCAACCCAACGTACGGTGCACCTGATCCAATAATAAAAAAACTTTAAATCATTGATATGCCAAAAATAGGATGAAAAGATCACACCCTGAGATGATGAAGGTACTAGATGCAATAATCTGATCTCTTCCTCTAGACTAATTTTAGTCTTGAATCATTATACTTGTATTATCATCTCTTTAGTAGCATCCATGTTCAAATGAAATCCTTTGAAGTTGGTGATGATCGAAGAGCTGAAAAGACCTAATGAAGAAAAACCATAGATTCAAAAATCAGGTTATAAAGAGGAGGCCATACAGTCAGGGCTTCAAAAAGACCCAATGCTTCCATAGGATAATCTTTGGTGATATCCCATAAGACTTCAAATAGAGGAAGCTAACAGGAATCCAAATCCTCAAATCATAGCAGCCATCAAAGAGAAACTAATCCTTTATATCTAGGACTAAGGTTGAATATATGATTAAGGCTTATCAGAGTTAAAATAATTTCTCCTCCAGATTTGATCTTCAAATTAGACACAGGTATTCTTTAAACTTGATCCAAAATACCATTTGAAGAATCTTGATCTACGTGACAAACTTCACTAACCATTACCGTTTATCACAACTAGATGACTTATCTAGACCTCAAACAATAGAATATTGAAATATTGTTTCAGGATTACGATATTTAATTTTTACAGAAATACATAAATTCTCCTTACTTATTTTCAAATCAAATCAGCACTAGGCCTCTTAATTGATTGGGCCATTCTTCCAGGTGAACTTAGATCATGATGGGATTCCTTTACTCCATTAGGATAAACGATAAAAGTTCTCATTCTAACTTGCAATATTCTTATATGAAATTTGAACTTATACAATATCATCTAAATAAAAACTTCTTCTACGTTATTTCTCATTCCAGCTACATACCTGATGGTTAATTCCTTCACGGCAGAATGCTTCTCAACTGTATTGCATTATTCTTTTCTTGGGCCTAACCCCACCTATGTTGTGATACCATGTTAAAATTACATGATATTTGCATAAGACAGTTACTTAATAATTCCAGAGAAGCTTTAAACCATATTATGTTAGGTCCCTATAATAATAGTGTATCCCCTTATTTTTGTTAGTGTAGCCCCCTTATTATTATTTTTGTACCCCTGTAACCCCCATATTGTTATTATTGTGCCCTGACATTATTATTGTTAAGTCGGCTAGGATTATATTGTGGCGCCATGGAATCCTATATATAGAAAGGATGTTTTGTCATTTGTCTCATCCAAGAATTGTTCATTTATTTAATGTAAAGGAGATTTCCCCCTTGAAGTGGATTTTTTCTACGGTGTTGATCTCTCTTTTCTTCTATTTTTGGAGTTGTTTTCATAACATTTGGTATCGGAGCTTTGGATTCTAGGGTTTTGCTGCTCCAAATAGGTCATCGTGGAATTTTCACTATAAATTTGTTTCAACGAAGGCTTAGAAGTTGAAATTGTTACAAAGCGAAGTCGAAATCCTGAGGAACGTCATGGAAAATTTTCATATCTTGGTTCGAAATATTTTCGGAGATATGATCTGTGTAAGTTAGGGTTTTTTCAGGCTCTCAAATTTCACCTAAAGAGGTCATCGTGGAATTTTCGCTATAACATTTTTCTATGAAGGTTAAGAGCTGAAATATTTACATGGAGAAGCTAAAATCCCGAGGAACGTCCTATAAAAATTTAAGATCTTGGTTCACAATATTTTCGTATATATAATTTGTGGAAGTTAGGGCTTTTTCAGGCTCCCAAATTTCATCTTAAAGAGGTAACCATGGAAAAGTGTCACAACTATCTCTCTGAGTATCGGATTGGAATTCTGTAAAAAGTGGCAGCAAGTGCACGGACTATAGTTTCTTGTGTATTAAGTTCAGAGCTGAAGGAGGAAACAGTGACACGTGGAATGTTGTACAAGTTCACTCTACTGAACCAGTCTATAATTAGGTCGTTGTGGGAGATTGGGCATAACTTTGCCTTGAAGAATCCAAATTATGTCAGACCTGTGGAATTTGAAATGGGATTTAAAGGGCTACTACATGTCTGATTTTTAGATATTGAAGATCTAAAATCACAAAGATAATTATGTTTCAATATCGAGCTCCTCAAAAGAAAGAAAAATGTGTGTATTTTTTTTCGAATTCCATAAGCCTTGTTTTGAGAATCAATTTGAATTGATTCCAAGGGAATATTGTAGAAAATATATCAGTATTGGGTTCTAAAATCCCCCCTAAAAATAATTCCACGACCATTAAGCCCTTAGAAAGATATACTCTGATGCATTAAGAGGAAGAATTACAGTATGAGATATCAAAATTACTGTACCAAGTGCAAAAAATTTAGATATTACAAAGAGAAATCAAAGATGACATAGATGGTTTAAAAGAAAAAATGGAGGCTAAGTTGGATGGTTTGAAGGATCAAATGAAATCTAATATGGATGATAAAATAGTGGAAGATCACATCGAGCATCAACAACAAATTCTATAACTCTCAAAGGATAACCTAAATTTGGTGCAGAATCGAATGAAACAAGAAGAAGATCAACATCGCAGTGAAAGAAGTTCTGAATCAGTCACAGAAACAAGAACTTGACAACTACCTAATCGATCAATTTTAGAGTATCTCAACAAGTGGAAGAACTTACCCGTTGAAGATTCCACTTGGGAGGATGAGAATTTTATACAGAAGCCTCCAAAAATAATCAAGCGTTGAGGGCAACACTTGTTTGGAGGAGAGGGGCATGTTAGGTGCCTATAATGCTAGTGTATCCCCTTATTGTTGTTAGTGTAGCCCCCTTATTGTTATTGTTGTACCCTTGTAACCCCCATATTGTTATTATTGTTCCCTTACATTATTATTGTTAGGTCAGCTAGGATTATATTTTGGCCCCATGGACTCCTATATATAGAAAGGAGGATTTTTAATTTGTATCATCCAATAATTGTTCATTTATGTAATGTAAAGGAGGTTGCCCCCTCGAATGGCTTATTTCTAAGGTGTTCATCTCTCTTTTCTTCTATTTTTGGACCTCGTTTCATAACATATTATTTTCGTTAGAAATCATATAACGAAAAGTAACTGAGGAAAGATAATAAACAATATATCTAAATGACAAGCCAAGACCAGAGAATACAATGATATGGCACTAGCCAGGGAAAAAACTCTAGATGGGGAAAACCCTAGATAAATTCTTCTTATTATTCAATTGTTCAGCAGAATGAGAGAGAGAGAAATATAATACATCAACCAAATTCAACCTTGACTTGATAAACTTGTGACTTTAAGAAAGTTGATGGCCTATAATTCAAGACACATAATGTCTTCTGAAGTTATTGTCATGAACAATTTTTTATAAGGTTTCTAAGCACACTCATGAGATAGAGTTATGGTATCATAGTGGCCCTTGTATAGCTCCAAGACAGATATTATGAGTACCCTTTTTATGCATCCCAGCCTTATAATGCTGCCGAAATTGATAATGCAACCCAGCCCTACAACATTTCCCAAATTGATAATGCAGCCCAACCCTACAACCCTACCCAAACTAATAACCTTCCAATGTTTCTTTCTAGCACCATCACAGTTATTAACGAATAGATATGATGTAGAATGAAGTGTGGCATACATAGAATACCTTCATTTAGCCTCGCTACCCTTAGTTCATATGCGGCTAATTGAGGGTTGACTATGGCAAGGATAAATGACCCAAAACAGGATTGTTGGATACTTAAAATAACCCTCGACTGTGATGTTATAGCAGTTCTGCCCTACATCCCATTGATTTTAGCTAATAGACTATAAAAGGCACACCTAAATTATCTCTGTTACAACATCCTGAAGTGGCCAGAGATACACAACCCTAATTATCATGAAACAATACTTACAACTCCTCAACGTTGTCCCATATATATGCTTCCTTCCTTCGGTAGACCTCTATATTCAAGAGAAGACAACCTTCTCCTCAAACCCACAGTGGAATCCTTCTACCTTTTGCCATAGTTCCACGTCCCTATTTCATATATAGGTGCTCATGAGATGTCGATGTGCCAAAATGGGATAAGGAGAGTTCCCTTATATACAATTTAGAAGGTGAGCCCGACCTTAACTTTTGGAGGCAAAATTCAAAATCAAAATTTCAATTTTTCACATTAAAACAAGATGATGGCTTAGAGCATTTCTTTTCAATAAGCAAATATTTCCTTGACCAAATTTGACAATATTTAGATTGATTTTAGTCCTCTCAAAAAGAGGAATTAAATGGGATTATAATCTTAATCAACTGAACAAACCAAAGTGGAAATTGGCCCTAGTTACCATTTTTAGCAGTCTACCCACATGAAAGTTGCATGTTATGGATGTATTTGAGATTTTATTCCTATAGAAAACATATGATATAACAATTATAAGGGTTCTCATGCCAATAGTAGATTCAAACTTGTGTCATTATTTTCTAGTCTAGAAGCCCTAGTTTGTGTACTTGTGTCGTATTCCAATTGACACCTTAAAAATAACTTATTTAGGTACTTTAGGTTTCCAGGTGATTTTTTATGGTATATTACATCTATGTTATGTCTCTTTGTGTGTTAACTGGTGCTTGTTAAGATACATTCTATAGGTTATGATTTCTATAATGTAGAGATAAAAACAAGATATGTTTAACCAACTTCAACGTTTGCAATTTACTTCTAAGGGGACACCATGTGTACATGTACAATTTCATAAGTAATTTTACATATCTAAGTTTACCATAATTGAATATTATGTACAATTTGGATACAACCTCTCATCTAGAGCCAAGATATCAAATGAAGGAAACAACCTAGATTCCTATGTAAGCATAAAAGTCAACATTATGATGAGAAATAAGGGATGCAAATTTAAGCATAAGCCTTTGAAAATTATTATTCAAATTTATTTTCTAGGAAATCACTATTCAAGCAATCATAAGAAACAATATTTTAGGTCAATTCCATAAAAAAACATAAAATAAAAGTTCATAACTAACAACATTCTAGGGTACAGGTCAATTCCATAAAACAACATAAAATAAAAGTTTATAACTAACAACATTGTAGGGTAAAACTGTTTGTTACTTCAAAACTTTAATTATACACATTTATTTAAATTTTAAGCTCATGAGCATGATCCTGAAAATCGAATCAATTTATTAATGTACACTCTTTGTGACATAGTTTCAGGATGATCAACACAAAGTAAAGAAATACAATTTTAGTGGCAAGTTCAAAGAAATGGAGAGTGCAAAGTATGTGAAAAAAAAATCATATTTTTAATGTTTGTGGTTCTTACTGAAGTCTACAGCAAGATCATGAATTCCTATGGGATTGGTTACCCCTCTTTTAGGAGGTACCTATAGTGACATTTTTCACTTTCATGGGAATTTTTGTGAGTAAAACAGTCTATATAGATGGTTATAGCATTAGGAAAAGGTTTTTCCTTGCATTTTTCTCCATTGATAATCAACATGCCCCTGCCTAGAACCCATATATCTCCCCCTTTTTTTCCAGATCAAATCCCTTTCTAGGTCATGAAAATGGCATCAAGATTTTTATTCAAACAAAACTAAGCATCTATTCTGGCTCTCGTAAGTTCAAAACATGGTATGCTTTCAAAATTTATAGAAAAATGCTAAACTTGATGATGACCTTAAGTGAAAACAATCAATTTGAGTTCCATAATATAAAAAATAACTCAACAACCCTAACAAAAATACCATGACATATAGGACATCAACGGTGAATTCTGGAAATGAGCACGAGCACCGCAACCTCTGAACTTCTTAGGCTCGTAGCACCTTGGATCAGCCATTAACAGATTCAAGTCATACCTGAAGAGAATAACATTTATATCCTTCTTCAACTGCTCATCCATGTGTTTCTGGTAGAAGGAAACTAGGGCCTTGTCAGTGCTCTACCTAATGGCATAGATATGCAAGTGTGCCTTCCTTTCACTTTGATTCTCATTTCCACGCCAGCGCAATTCTCTGCCTAATGACATAGATATGCAAGTGTGCCCTCCTTTCACTCTGATTCTCATATGCATTCCCAGGAAGCCATGGCGTACCAATAGAAGAATGGTCTCAAATTCCTTGTAACAGATAGCTCAGGTTATTATAATAGAGGTGGTTTGTGTACTTGGAAGGGAATTGACAGTCTGGAACACTGTTTTTTAATAATATTTTCAGTTCTGAATGGAATATAATGGTTATGTTATCTTTACTATTTGCAAAGAAGAATCTCATGAAATATTCCTTCAAGGAGGACCCCAACTGACATATATATATATGGATACACACAATATAAGGCATGACAAAATATTTTTCAAATTACTTGAGAGAATCGCTTTACAGCATTAGGTAAACCCCAACACACACACACACACACACACAAACATATATATATATATATATATATATATATATATATATATATATATATATATATATATATATGCGCACAATATAAGCGACACAAGAATTTTTCAAATTACTTTAGAGAATTACATTACAACATAAGGTAATGACGAACGAATTACCACACTAATAAAATAGAGAGAGGTTTGTATATGAAACACATGTCATCTCATTAATTGGAAGTTTAGTGCTAAGCTTCAAGTTTATTTTATTTTTAATAATCTTTTGAATTCTCAGCAGACCATTGTAATTCTCTTCCCTAACAACTATTATAGAAAATCATCGTTCCACTCCTCCGTTCAACCATTAAGACTTTCTACAAAACCACCCTTGATACCTTCGCAATATTATAAACACATGGTTGTTACTAGCCCTCCTACATCCTACACTCATTCTATTCCCTTCTAGGGATCAATAGGGTCGCCATTGATCTTGTCAAACTTCAACCCTCCTTGCAATATGTCACGGCTATGGTTGTCTTCTTCCGATCGAAGCATTGAATGGAATCCACTGCCAACATTTTGAATGCTTAGTGCCTGATGTCCCTCTTTTTCAGCATCTCTAGTTTCCCTGTTAAACACTCACACAAGATCTCGGGTTCTTTCTTAACCTTCGAGCTCATATACAATGGGTTGAAAATGGCATAAGAACCTAGTTTCTACTGCCATACAAACCTTCAATTGGTTCATCACAGATAACGAAGGAAAGGATAGAATCCCCCTTTGGGGAAAACGCGAACAAAGACCTCTCTACTGATATATTATGTGTTTGATATTTTTTTGGCGCCATACCGACTCCCTTAATAAAAAGTCTTCCACCGAGTTTTTTTTTTTTTTTACAATTATATTTCACCTACTTTACTACATTTTTTCAAATGACAATTGTATTTCACTTGGTTTGAGATATTTTTTAAGAAAATTTAAATATTTAAGACTTAAAAAGTGTCTTACACTACCCTTGCGTGTAGTCGTGCACCTTTCAAGAACTTTCCAAATGAGGAAAGGCACATCCACAAATTCCAAGGGTGCCCTTAACATCAGGAAATACTAATATGAACTAGTAAGAAAGTGTGGGCATATTAAATCAAGAATTTGAAACCTAAAGTTTACTCTTGGGTGGGAAATTGTATAAGCCTATACTATGCTTGGCCACTATTTGGTATATGGATAATTTGAATGTCTATAATAAAATGAAATAATTATATATGACTAACCTTAGAAAAAGCATAGGGCAATGTAGAGTACATTCTTGCACCCCTTTCTCTGTTGAACACAGTGCTTTCTACTGCAACCAAATGATGCACATTTGAAAGTTGTTGACTCCAAAGAATATAACTACTCCATACAAAGCCTCAACAAAGAGAAACATATCATTTCTCTTGTCCCTAATATGTAGTAATTTATTCATTAGTATCTGATAAGAGTTTATATCATACAAAATGAGAACATCACAAATTTTGATGATCTATCTATCCAAAAAAAAAAATTGCGAGTAATTAGTCCTCCAAGAGATTTTCAACTACATACCACTTTGTGTTGACTTTCCAAAATATAGTTTCAAAGAGAAAAGCACATGTAGGTGTGAATAAGTGTCTAACAACATTTTAATCAAGACTTTTTTAGTAAGTCCACCACTACTTCCACAGATAGGACGTGAATTGTCCAAAGAATGATTATGAGTATTGGGTAGTGAAGTATATATGTTGATTTGATCTCTTTAACTAAGGTTTTATTCCGCATTAATTTCCAAGAAAAATAATGAAATCTTAAAATGTGACTTTGAAGTGGATATATTAGTATCTTGTAGACTTGTTATAATGCTACCAAAAGGATTCTAGTGCCAAAACATTAGAAACTTTAATGCTTACTTGTGGAGGGAATAGTTTTTGCAATTCTCTGCAAATTCTATCCCTAGACGATGTTTGGCAACAATAGAACTAACTTCCAACATCTATGTAACTGGGTTGTATTTTTCTTTGATATTTTCTGCTCCTTGAATAGCCTACAATTTTCATGGTGAAAATAAGAAAATTAACTCACATTTAGACACTAAATTGACAGTACTTTGTCAAAACCATTCATTTTCTAGTTACAAGACTCTACAAAGTGGTTACCACAAAGTATTCAACAATATTGTGAGAATTATGGCGCATTGACCTGAATTGAATGACTTACCCTCATATTTTCATCAACAATAATTGAACCCATTATAGTAATTCAAAAATCACAATTCTAAAATAAACAATATAAGTTATCATATACTTGAGGAATTTCTTTATCTCATAAAAAGCTTCAAATATGTCAATGTTGGGTTGATGAATGGTACATATAACCATCCCTACAATATCTATTGTATTACAAACAATTTACATAACAATTTCGGCTACTATGGCATCCAAAATACAAGTGGGCTCATCCATGAAAATTATAGAAGAATTTGCAACAAGCTCAACAACTGTTGATATCCTTTTCCTCTGTTCTACTGACAATCAAGTCACACTAGGTAGGCATATTTGTGCATACCTTAAATTGTATAATTCTACAAGTTGCATGACTTCATCGACAAATTCCTGCAAATTGGAATCTTTTTCAAGTCAACAACATGACGATTTGGGACCTTGTCATAAGAGAAATTTATTAGTTTTTTAGACTTACAACTTTGGTTTCTTTGTAAAAATATTTCAAAAGACAAAGAAGTTACAAATATAAAAATGATTCCTAGACAATGACATGTGGAGAATGTATGTCATTCTACTCACAGTTATCAAAAATCTGAGCAAAGGTTTCTTTCTTTTTCGAAAATCGATATATCCATATATCACCCTCAATATATCCTTTAATCCTCCTTCCAGCTAAGACATCCATGAGATTTTTCTTCCCTGCACCATTAACCCCCTTAAATGTTGTAAGAACACTAAGTATGAATGCACCTGTAACAGATAAATTGAAATCTATCTTTAGTCACTCATTGTTCCCTCATCTCCAGCGGATGAATCCAAAATTAGTAATCCAAATCCATCAAGTACGAGAATCCATAAAAATTGGCAATAGATGGATCACATAATATATCAATCTCAAGGCTTAAGTTCCATACAAGGGGAATTTCAACAAAATATTTGATATTTTCAAAAGACATGGCTAGTTGTTGAAATGGAAAGATCATTCCTCACTTTGGAGCAACTCATGTTGCATCCTCCAAAGGAAACTCATTATTTCCTGCTAGATTAGCTAATCGGATGCTCATTTGTCTCATCTACATTTTTGCTACATACCCATTGAAAAAAAATTATAGAATTGAAAACCATGGAATCATCTAAAATTTAGTTCCTTTAAAGTTTAGTATTTTCAACAAAAGTTGAGAAAGAGATGGCTAACAACTTTCTTACAAGTATTATTGGCATTTGCAGAAGACAGAGAACATGAGAATGATCATCTTATTAACCTTGATGGTCTTGTATTGAGCCCTTAATCTCCACCATTTTGTTGGGATTGAAGTTATTCATAAGCTTCTTCATAAATGATAGTTTGGGGTTTCCCAAGAGATGCGTAGAAACAAATCCCATATCATTTCTTATTGGAAATGATTTGATAAAATAGAAATAAAATAAAAAAAGAGGATGGCGGTATATGTTTAGTTAAGCAACTCACGATTTATATATGCAAGAGAAAAGTTAAACAACATAACACATTTAAGAGTAATGAAAATACAAAAAAAGCACCAGCTCTTGTCCAATACCAATATCCTTGTATAAAGATGTTACGACACTTCAACATAGTAAGGCCCAGATTCATGTTGTTTCCTGCATTCTGAAGGGAAACATGGTTCCATGAAACTAGTCAATGCGATGCATGGTGATGAGCTCCATCATTAGACATATTTGGAGGGGTTAATGGTCACCTTTTTGCCTTCTTAAATCTCTTTTTCTTCCATTTTTATTGTTATTTGGTTTTATGATGCTAATATAGGTGGTGATTAAGGCTAACATAATCTGAGTGCCTAATATGAGGTTGAGTGCAGAAAATCGTGAGTAATTGGCATTATTTTCGAAGATTTTATCATAAAGAATTGAAGGAGACAACAAGGAGAAATTATAGGAGTATTTTCCACCCTCCTTAACTCTCGAAGGCAGATAAAGGATCCTCAAGGATTCTCTCCAACAATTCAAATTCCATAGGCAACCAAGCAACTCAAAGACCAAAGTGCACTCAATCTATGTTTACTTGGAGTCAAGTGGAATCAATCACTAGTTTCAAGGGAGTTGTTGGTAGTTGCCCCGTAGAATAACTAGAGCAGATCTAGAGCTAGGAAGGATTCGATTCTATTGGGAACTTTGTTGCAATATGTTTTGCTTTTGATTATTGTACTCAACGATTAAACTTTGAGAAATGTACTAGACTATTCTTTCATGAAATGAGCAAAATGATCTCATTTTACTGATTTAAGTTTCACAGATCTAGGCATGTGGCTTAGGTCCCAATCCATGTGCCTCAGCCTCTCTGCTATACTTGTTCTTTTCTTTCTGCCATTCAGTTAGTTCTGCTTTTGATAGTTTCATCACTACTTAGTTTGCTGTTGTAGGTTTAATTTTCTTATGAGTAATAGAATAGAGGAGAAAAATCTAAAAGTTGTGGATCAAGACCTCTCTTCTCATCTCTATCAATAAATATTAAGGAGGGTGAACCTTCCCACAGACCTAAAAATTGATTTCTGTTCCCTATTTCTGAGATTAGAGTAGAGTTTCTTTACAATTTTCAACCTTCCTTTCATACTGTATTTTTCACGAATTTGTGTTTTTTTCGTGCATAGATCAGTAGAATTCTTTGCAGGAATAAGAATCAAAGTACCTGGGAAGTACATTGGCACATCCCCACTTCATTCTTTGTCTTTGTTTTTACAGTTCCATCATTTTTTTTGCGCCTCCATTCCCCTCCTATTTCTTTCATTGAAGTGCCACCCCTTTTATTCACAAAACACTTAAAATTGCTAATAGTTTGACCTTCGCTCTTTCCTCATCAAAATTACCACTATCGCATTTCACATCTCGTAGGAGCCTCCCTCTCCTTCCTTGGTCGTTCTTCAACACTATTTCTATTTTCCCTTTACCCTACCTTTGTCGATTATCACGAAAATATTCAAAAAAAACTTGAGAAACAAACATTTCCACATTCCTTTGAACTTACTGCAAATATTTTCGCAAATCGCAAATCTCTTGTTCCATTTGAATTCCGTTAACACTTACCACTCCCGAGCTCTGATTGTGATAATTCATGTACTGTGCGATAACCCTTCCACCTTGTCACTGCTGATTAACTAAAAAAAATGTTTGAAAACCATTGGAAACCTACCTTCCCCTTTCTTCATTAAGACTTAACAAAAATTACAATTTTATTTTCCATTTGGTTCTCGTTAACACTTACCGCTCCAAACGCAAATTTTGATAACTCTTCGTCTTCTGCCACACCACAATCGGAAATCACATTTTTTCATTTGGTTCTCGTAACACCTTCTGCTTGTAATTCCGATTGTGATATCGTTGTCATAGGTAGGGCCAGTGGTAGAGTACAACATCAATATCACAATTAGCATTGGGATCGGAACGTGTTACGAGAACCAAATGAAAAATTGCGATTTGTGATTGCGATGTGGTGGAGCAGGAAGAGTTATTGCAATCGGCATTTGGAGTGGTAATGTTAATGGGAACCAAATGGAAAAGAGAATTACAATTTGCGGTAAATCTTAAAGAAAAAAAGTGGAAGTTCAGTGTCCAATGGTTTTTGAAAATTTTTGTTAGTTAATCAGCAATGGAAAAGTGGAAGGGTTATTGGGCGGTACATGATTATTGCAATCAGAGCTCGAGAGTGGTAAGTGTTAACATTAGTCAAATGGGACAAGCGATTTTTGATTTGCGAAAGGATTTGCAGTAAGTTCAAAGCAATGGGAAAGGTTGGTTTCTAAAGTTTTTTATTGAATATTTTCGTGACAATCGACAAAGGTAGGGTAAAGGAAAAATTGCAATAGTGCTGAAGAACGACAAAGGAAGGAGAGGGAGGATCCTGCGGGATGCAAAATGTGATAGCAGGAATTTTGATAAGGAAAGGGAGAGGGTCAAAATCTTAGGAGGGGCGGCAACTGCAAAGAAATAAATAGGAGGGAAATGGAGGCGCAACAACAGTGATGGAGGCATAAAAACAGAGACGGAGAATGAAGTGGGGAGATGCCAATGGACTTCCCTGGTACTTTGACTCTTATTCCTACAAACAACTATGCTAATATATGCATGAAAAAAACACAAATGTGTGAAAATACAGTATGAAAGGAAGGCTGTAAATGGTAAAGCAACTCTACTCTAATCTCAGAAACAGTGAAAAGAAATCAATTTTTGGGTTTGTGGGAAGGTTCACCCTCCTCGAGCTTTATTGATAGAGATAAGAAGGGAGGTCTTCATCCACAAATTTCAGATTTTTCTCCTCTATTATATTACTCAAAATGAAACTTCCCTGGTACTTTGACTCTTATTCCTACAAACAACTATGCTAATATATGCATGAAAAAAACACAAATGTGTGAAAATACATTACGAAAGGAAGGCTGAAAATGGTAAAGCAACTCTACTCTAATCTCAGAAACAGTGAAAAGAAATCAATTTTTGGGTTTGTGGGAAGGTTCACCCTCCTCGAGCTTTATTGATAGAGATAAGAAGGGAGGTCTTCATCCACAAATTTCAGATTTTTCTCCTCTATTATATTACTCAAAATGAAACCTAAAACAGAAAACCGAAAGAAAAAACTAAGCATCGATGAAACTATTAGAAACAGAACTAACTGAATGGTTGAAACCAAAGAAAAAGTATAGCAGAGAGGCTAAGGCACATGGATTGGGCCATAACCCACACGCCTAGCTTTCTGAAACTTAAATCAGTAAAATGAAATCAGTCTGATCATTCATGAAAGAATAGCCTCATACATTTCTCAAAGTTTAATCGCTGAGTACAATAATCAAAAGCTCAATATCTTGTAGAAAATTTCCCAATAGAATAGAATCCTTCCTAGCTCTAGCTTTTCTCTATTTACTCTACATGGAAGCTACCAAAATTTCCCTTTAAACTAGTGATTGAGTCCACTTGACTCCAAGTACACATATATTGAGTGCACTTTGGTCTTTGAGGTGCTTAGCTACCTCTTAAATTTGAATTGTTGGAGAGAACCCTTAGGGATCCTTTGGCTGACTGCGAGAGTTAAGGAGGGGGGTAAATCCTCCTATAATTTCTCCTTGTTGTCCCCTTCAATTATTTATGATAAAATCTTCGAAAATAATGCCAATTACTCATGATTTTCTTCACTCAACTGCATATTAGGCACCCAGAGTATGTTTTCCTTAATCACCACCTATACTAGCATCATAAAACCAAATAACAATAAAAATTCAAGAAAAATAGATTTAAGAATGAAAAAAGGTGACCATTAACCCCTCCAAATATGTCTAATTATGGAGCTCATCACATGGTTGCATAAAAACTCTTCATAATTAAAAATATATTGGTTCTATAGAATTTCATAGAGTCCTTAGTGGATTAAAAAGGTTGAAGTATTATAATATTCAATCTAGGAGAAAGCATCTCATTTACAGAGATCACATTCTTTGCATATATCAAAGGTTAGCATGAGTAACCCCATATCCACCAGTTTGGGAGGCTATCTACTTTTTAAATCCATCAAGCCTGAGAACTCTTCGTCATCGAATGGAAGAAAAAGCATATAGAAGGTGTATGGTTGGCTTGATGAAGGTTATTCCAGAGATGCATTTCACTATGAGGATCCTTTCGGGCATGTTTTACACGTAATTGGAGGAATGATTACATGTATTTCATTCTCTTTTTTCATTTCATTGATGGATATACTTGTTCTTAGGTTAAAACTAGGGCCTAAGACCCCGTGGATGAAGGATCTGAGCAAAAGGGGAGCTTTATAAGATGAACACCCAAGTTGAGATCATGTCATGTAGCACTAAGTTACACATGGGTTTGGTCAAAGGCCCACTTGAGTCTTGAGGTTGGACACCCTCTTCAAGGAGGTGGTTGGGGGATGTTGCAGGTAAGAAGTGGTGAGAAATAACCCTAATGGAAGAGCTTCCATGTATTTGAAGGTGTGTTTCCCCCTCAAGTATAAATTTTTGGGGGTAAGGACACATTTTCACATATTTGGAGGCATATTTCACCTTTTGAGGTATTTGGGGTTAAGTACATTCCGAAAATTCAACCCTAGGTGACTATTATCCATATGATCCTAGTTAAATAGATAAATTGTAAAATTTAATATAACGTAGAAATTACTTTCAGATCATAGTATCAATCACAAAATAACTAAAAATTTAAGCAGTGGAAGAATAAAAGAGCTTTGTATATACATAAGTAATTTCTTCTCAAAATCATATTTGCATACCTCAAGGAAACATCTACAAGATATTAAAATAACAATTTCCTGGTCATCATAATTATCTCAAAATGAGGTATATGATCTACACAAAAAAGAAAGGCAAAAGTTATACAACTGTTGTATTTCTCCATATGGCCATACATATCCATATGATTGTATTGATTATTTGTACAATTTCCTTTGAACATACTGAAAACCTGTAAGTTCATCCTTATTTTGCATTACTTTCTCTCAATTGTTCAATGTAGGAAATGCCTCTCTATATTTTCTTATTTATGATTCTCTAAAGCATGTACAAGTTCTTGCTTGCACTACATTTCTCAATGTACATATTTTTTGAGACCTTTTCTTCATATCTGGAAAAAAATTTGCATGAGGAGATACCATGTGGTTGTTGAAATAATCAAACCCTCAGTTGAATATTAAATTCATGCTTTAAAAGGATTTCATAAAATAGAAAGTGGAAAGTGGAAATATGGAGGGCCCTTTTTATTCATTCAAAAGACAAAAGGAAGTGTTGTGACTTTAGGAGGATTAGGGCTTTGAAAATAACCATGAAGAAAATGTCACAAGGCCACCAATAGAGTTGCCATAGAATAACTTAGAGAAAATTTGATAGGAACCAAAGTGACTGTGAAGCCCCAACCATGGCCTCCCCAATGCAAGCCAACAACCCGCACTAGAATATAAGCATAGAAAAATGACCGCATGGCCTATGGAATCATGGCATCCTTCACACTAACGAACCTCGTCCCTAATTGTTTCCATCATATTGTACCCCATCACCAGCTAACCAACACAAAAAACCCATTGAGGAAAAAATGTTGTCAATGATGGAGTCAAAAGGCACAAACGCATTTTCCAATGCCCCATTGTTGTGTATATCTCCCACCAAATAAGAGGAGTCTAACCTACCCTTCCTCACCGAAAAACAATTTTCATTGTCCTTGCAGCCGCCATAATGCACCTTGTAACCTTTTGCATCTTCACCACACCCAAATCTACAACTCAATCTACATCTTCTAACCACATTGTGTTGGATAACGCCTCCTCATGCCACCATTTTGATAAAATAACAAAGCCTAGAAACCCTTGACCCTCACAAAAGAACTTCGCAAACTCCTCTACATTCACATCTGATTTGAAATGCTATCAAATGTACTGGTAGCATATAATCTTCTCCCTCGTGTGGTTTTTTTAACTCATAACATCCTTTCGAGTGGTGAGATAAACAAACATCAGTGTGTTCACAATTTGTATTACCCTTTTATTTTTATTAATAAATATTCAATACAACTCCAGGCCTATTTTAGTATATACCCTGTTGTTTTACCAAATACTCATTTTAATCCCTCCAAAACCTATAACCCTCTACCCAAATTCCCCACCCCCAATATCTATAATATATTGGCTTTATTTTTCACAATTTTAAAACCCCGTTTATAAATTAACAAGGTAATTAATAAAGTGAAGCCCTTATGGCAATTCAACCTTGAAGTGGCGATCCCATTTTAGCCTTTGGTAATTGTCAATCCCATATCCTCTGATGATCCGTCACATAATCCCCATCCCTCTATGGACTGCACAAATGACTTTGACCATGAGACTCTTGTCCCTCAAATGCAGCCTATAGATAAGTTCTACCCTCTTTCTAATAAGTCATCCTATGTTGTTGGGTTTCCATTCCGGCCTTTGGATATGGTCTCGTCCCCTGGTAAATTTTCCCAAGACAATTAATTGGAGGTTATTTTGTCCTCATATGAGAATCTGGCTGTAACACCCTCTTCCCACATCTACCCAAGTAGCCAGCCAACCAGGGTAAACATGTGACGAGAGGCCACTATAATTATATTCAGCCTCTTAGGTGACCTTAAGGAAGTGGAACCGATGGAAACACAACATACAAACCTTGTACAACAGCAACAACACCCCCAAGAGGTAACCCAACCTTTCACGAGTACAAAATGGCTAATTAGTTACTAAGAAAATGACTAAAATTTGCATATAAACGACTAATTTTCAGTCGGTGACCAATAGTAGCTAATTTACAGTATCTTATAACGCAACTAACTTTTGGTCATTTTTAGCTTAGTAATTAATTGGTTATCTCAATTTTTTTATCTAGTTGTATATTTGGTCATTTATTTAGTCATTGATTTCGTCACTGATTTAGTCACTGATTCAGTCTCTGATTTAGTCATTGATTTGGTCATTGATTGTCACAATTAATGACCAAATATAAAACAAAATATATTACTATATGATCACCTGAGAAAACCAATTAATGACCAAAGAAATATGACCAAAATGTTGGTCGTGTTATAAGATACTATAAATTAGCTACTAATAGTCACATATATGAAAATTTTAGTCATCATTTGAAACCAATTAACGACTGAAGAAATATGACTAAATGTTAGTCGTGTTATAAGATACTATAAATTAGCTACTAATAGTCGTATATATGCAAAATTTATTCGTCATTTGTAGTCACAAATTTATCATTTGCAGTAGCCATTTATTCATTATATAAACGACTAATTTAGTAGTTTATATTCATTTCATTTACTTTCATTAATAATCATTATAAATGACTAATTTAGTCGTATATTCATTTTATTTGTGTTCATCATTAATCAATATAAAATACTAATTTAGTAGTTTTAAATTGATTTTGTGTTCATTATTAATCAACATAAATTATTTTTTATGATTTAAAAAAAGTCATACAATGTGCATGTTCATCTAATATGAGAACACAAAGTTGCATATTTTAATTACAATACTAAACAACATCAAGTACAACTATAAATAATTTCAACAACATAAATTATATTATATGAAATGTTAAAGTATTACAAAATGAGTTTCCAACTTAATATTAGTTTCACTACAATTTACACATGAAATGATGTTTCACACTTCAAAACATTATCGTTGTGTTGTCAAGGCATTACAAGTGAATTCACAAACTCTAAAGACTTGATCATCAGTCTTTATATGTGTGTATTATGCGAGATATTGGCTCTAAGGGTATCACCAGACCAATTCTCCTCTCTCTTTTTGAATTTGTCGCTCCAATGTTATTTCTCTCCTCTTTTTTCAATTCATGCTTCTTACCATCAATACTGATTTCATTTTCTGAAAAAATAAAATAAAATACAATGCAGTGTAAGACATGAAAGACAATCAACACTAGAATATAACCTAAGTTAGACTATAAATATTTTATCCAACATATGCCTTAACATAAACAATGTCAAAGAAATTTTCCTTTAGCAGATCAATTTCTACAAAATAAATGTCATGTTATTCTTTTCCATTTCTCAACATAATACTGATTTTATTTTCTGAAAAAAAAATAAAATACAATGCAGTGTAAGACATGAAAGACAATCAACACTAGAATATAACCTAAATTAGACTATAAATAGTTTATCCAACATATGCCTTAACATAAACAATGTCAAAGAAATTTTCCTTTAGCATCAATTTCTACAAAATAAATGTCATGTTATTATTTTCCATTTCTCAACATGCTACATACGATAAATTGAAAATCACATAAAACCAAGAGCAAACCCTTTTCTAACCAAAACAAACAAACAAACAGTTTCTCTATAAAACTTCATTATAATATTAGCCTAAATGAAAAGAGAGCTAGTGGACCATTTGTGTTGTTTGAATTTGCCTATTTTTGTTATGAAAGTTCTCGAGCTTCAGGAACCAACAAATGTGAGCATGAGGCAAAAACTAACCAACCACTTTCTTGTCAACATGAGAGATCATAGATAAACCACAAAATTGATCAGGCATTCAAATTGTGAGCAGAATCCCTTGAAATTTTTGTCTTTAGAAATACCTCAAAATCCCACCATTTCTAATAAGATTCCAGGCTATGTACCTCCATCTTTGATTTTCCTTCCTATATCTTGAATAAAGAATATGCCTTCAACAACCAGTTTTGCGAGAATCCTACCAAGTAACTCAAGAGCCTTGGGCGCATCAATAGTAGCATCCTCCAATGAAAATAGTACAGTCTCCAACCTAGAAACATCAAAATTATATAAAGTTATAAATCATAATCACACATGACCATAAATTGTAGCAGTCTTGAAATAAACTCAAACTTTAATAAGAACAAACACAAAATTTCAAACTACATTTTAATAAGTTGTCCCTGATTTAGTAAGAAAGGCTCGAACTTGCATAAATGTGTATGTGGATTCCCCAAAGATAAATTTCAACATCTTTCTTGACAAAAGAATCTAATATCCAAAGCAAAATCTCCTCTATGAAGCCACATAGCAGAAGATGCAAGATATCCAATAGAGGAAGCAATATGAGAATTCTACCTGCTTTAGCTAGCATTCTTGATGCTTCTGCTGATATATATCTGGAGAATAGCAACTAGGTTCAAATGGACAGTAACCCAAATTGTACACTTATTTTCACCTTCTTTAGCATTTTTTTCTTGGTCTAAGAAAGCCTGAAAACAATCTGCAACACTTTATTTCTGGTGCATCAGACCCAATTTAACTGTAGCTTCGTCATAGTCTGTATATGGTTCTACATGGCATTTAGAATGAAGTCTCCTGATAGGTATGATTCCATCTTTTGCATAAATAATATCAAACTATGCATCAGGCTTTAATTGCAGCATTTTAAGCTAGGATTCTCCAAACTCTTGCTGCCCTTGGACAAATTGAAGTAAAAAAGAAACAAAATAACTCATTCAAAAATAAAACACCTAGGGAAAGGTGGAAAAGAAAACAAATTTTAAAACAAAATACTTTAAATGTTAATAGTTCTTCACTACAAAATGCTAAATTCCATTATCCAACATGTAAGTAATCAAACTGTTAAATTTAGCAACATAACAATAACCGTAAATATGTTGAAAAAATAAACCTAAAGAAATTGTCAGGAAACCATAATCCTCAAGTCATAAACTTAAAAATAGATAAAATTCTATATGAATACTTTGTAAAACACACTTAGTTCTAGAAATAATGCAATGAAGAGGACAAAATAATTTAGTGATGCTAACCCGGTAGTCAAAATCCCAAGAAATCAAAAGTGAAAACACCAAACTAATATTGCTCATATATTCATTACCGATCTGAGGTCCACCCTCAAGCATCTTTCAAATATGCTCACTTGAAGCTTCGGGAGGTAATGAGAATCTAGCTTCCTCCAACACAAGGCCCCATTGAATCTCCAATACTTTTGCCACCATCTTTGTTCATGGGAACCCCAATACATAATGTATAAACACATGCCAAAATTTGGGAGCTATGGACCAAAAGGAGCAGGGAGGAAAAAAACTCGACGTCACAAAGAAATTGTATGCCACCACAACTAACGGACAAGCCATCAGTTGAAGTCACGCATAAGATGAATAGAAAAAAATGCATACGAGTATCTTTGGCTTGTGTGGAGGAATTCACACTAGCTTTCATTGCTTCACATTTCTTATCCTCTTCAAGTGTTTTCATCTGCCATTATTCAAGGGCTATCACTTAAAAAAATGTAAGAATTAACAACATATTGATGTAACTGTCAGATTCCAAAACAGTCCATATTTAACAGTCAATAGTTTGAATTGTTACTAAACTGGGTAGCACTTTAATTTTACATTATTACTCAAATAGTGGGTTAACAATTTATAAATTTTGAGGAATCCAGACCTAAAACGTTCCTGAGTTTTCTATAATGAAAAAATGTATGAGCTCCCAGATGTCAATTTTTAGAAGCTATGTGAATGGTGGAATATATGCTAGAGCACTCATAGCATATGGCAGAGGTTGAGCCCTCCCTCCTATTTCGTTGCCAAGGCCTCCCTAAGGACCAAGAGTCATCACACCCCTAAATACACTTTTGTTTGTAATCTCATAGTCAATTAACTGTATAATAGAGTTCTTTCCACGCAACCTGGTGAGATCGTCCATCTCCTAACAGAAACTATATGCAATAGAATAGTCACGGAATTTTAGATTGATTCTATAATTGGTATAGTCTGATGATTTAACTTTGTGTACTTCGTTGCTACCACCACTGCCTATCTTACCTAGTTTTGATAGATTTTATTATTAACCCGAAAGAATGCATCTGGATCATAGAGTTTTTTTGCGACTGCTAGATGTTTCTCTGCTCGTACCAGTTGTTAATCAAAGGCGCGCATCTACTTGCTGGAATCTGAGTGCACCAAGATCCTGAAGGCTTGCAAAGAGGCATGGCACCTCAAAAGTAGGGCAATTTGGCTGAAATATGGGGATGAGAACACTAACCAACCATTCACTTGTCAACATGAGAGATCACAGATAAACCACAAAATTGATCAGGGATTAAAATTGTGAGCAAACTACCTTGAACTTTTCTTCTTGAGGAATACCTCAAAATCCCATCATTTCTAATAATCTTCCAAGCTATGTACCTCCATCCTTGATTTCCCTTGCTATATCTTGAATAAAGAATATCCCTTCAACAACCAATTTTGCGAGAATCCTACCAAGTAACTCAAGAGCCTTGGGTGCATCAATAGTAGCATCATCCAATGAAAATAGTACAGTCTCCAACCTAGAAACATCAAAATTATATAAAGTTATAATTCATAATTGCACATGACCATAGATTGTAGCAGTCTTGAAATAAACTCAAACTTGAATAAGAACAAACACAAAATTTCAAACTACCCTTCAATAAGTTGTCCCTGATTTAGCAGGAAAGGCTTGAAGTTGCATAAATGTGTATGCAGATTCCCCAAAGATCAATTTAAACATCTTTCTTGACAAAAGAATCTAATATCCAAAGTGAAATCTCCTCTATGAAGCCACATAGCAGAAGATGTGGGATATCCAATAGAGGAAGCATGAGAATTCTACCTGCTTTAGCCAACATTCTTGATGCTTGCGCTGATATATATCTGGATAATATCAACCAGGTTCAAATGGATGGTAAACCTAAATGTTACACTTCTTTTCACCTTCTTTAGCATTTTTTTCTTGGTCTAAGCAAGCCTAACAACAACCTGCAACACTTTCATTATGGTGCATCAGACCCCATTTAACTGCAGCTCCGGCATAGTCTATATGTGGTTCTGCATGGCATTCAGAAGGAAGTGGCCTACCAGGTATGATTCCATCTTCTGCAGAAATGGTATCAAACTATGCATCAGGCTTTAATTGCACCATTTTAAGCTAGGATTCTCCAAACCCTTGCTTCCTTTGAACAAATTGAAGTAACAAAGAAACAAAATAACTCATTCAAAAATAACACACCTGGGGAAAGGTGGAAAAGAAAACAGATGTTAAAATAAAATACTTTGAATTTTAACAGCTATTCACTACAAAATGCTAAATTCCATTCTCTAGCACGTAAGTAATCAAATTGTTATATTTATCAACATAGCAATAACCTTAAATATGCTGAAAAAAGGAACCTAGAGAAATTGTCAAGAAACCATAATCCTCAAGTCATAAACTTAAAAATAGATTAACTGCTTTATGAATACTTTTTAAAACATGCTCAGTTCAAGACATAATGTAGTGAAGAGGACAAAATAATTTGGTGATGCTAACCTAGTAGTCCAAATCCCAAGAAATCAAATGCGAAAACAACAAACTTAGATTGCCCATATATTCATTACCGATCTCAGGTCCATCCTCTAGCATATTTCCACTATCCTCGCTTGAAGCTTCAGGAGGTAATGAGAATCTAACTTCCTCCAACACGGGGCCCCAGTGAGTCTCCAATACGTTTTCCACCATCTCTGTTCATGGGAACCCCAATACATAATCTATAAACACATGCCCAAATTTGGGAGCTATGGACCAAAAGGAGCAGGGAGGAAAAGAACCTGATATCACAAAAAAATAGTATGCCACCAAAAATAACGGACAAGCCATCAGTTGAAGTCACACATAAGCTGAATAGAAAAAATACATACCAGTATCTTTGGCTTGTGTGGAGGAATTCACACTGGCTTTCATTGCTTCAAATTTCTTAGCTTCTTCAAGCTTTTTCATCCGCCATTCATGAAGGGATATTACTTAAAAAAATGTAAGCATTAACAACATATTGATGTAACTGCCAAATTTCAAAATAGTCAATAGTTTGCATTTTTACTAAACTGAGTAACACTTAAGTTTTACATTATTACTCAACTAGTGGGTTAACAATTTATAACTTTTTAGGAATCTAGCGCTAAAATGTTCCTGAGTTTTATATCAAGAGAAAATGTATGAGCTCCCACATGTCAATTGAAAGAAGCTATGTGAATGGTGGAATATATGCTAGAGCACTCATAGCATATGGCATAGTTTGAGCCCTCCCTCCTATTCCCTTGCCAAGACCTCCCTGAGGACCAAGAGTCATCACACTCGTGAATACACTTTTGTTTGTAATATCATAGTCACTTCACCGTATAAAAATTTCTTTCCATGCAACTTGGTGAGATAATCCATCTCCTGACAGAAACTGTATGTAGTAGAATAGTCACGACATTTTAGATTGATCGCATAATTGGTACAGTCCGATGATATAAATTTGTGTACTTCGTTGCTACCACCATTTCCTATATTACCTAGTTTTGATAGAGCTTATTATTAACCCGAAAGAATGCATCTGGATCATAGTGTTTTTTGCGACTATTAGATGTTTCTCTGCTAGTACCAGTTGTTAATAAAAGGCGTGCATCTACTTGCTGGAATCTAAGTGCACTAATATCCTTAAGGCTCACAAAGAGACATGGTGCCTCCAAAGTAGGGCCATCTGGCTAAAATCTGGGGGTGAGAACACTAACCAGCCATTCACTTGTCAACATGAGAGATCATAGATAAAACATAAAATTGATCAGGCATTAAAATTGTGAGCAGACTACCTTGATATTTTCTTCTTCAAAAATACCTCAAAATCCCCTTGTTTCTAATAAAATTCCTAGCTATGTACCTTCATCCTTGATTGCCCTTTCTATATCTTGAATAAAGAATATCCCTTCAACAACCAATTTTGCGAGAATCCTACTAAGTAATTCAAGAGCCTTGGACGCATCAACAGTAGCATCCTCCAATGAAAATAGTACAATCTCCAACCTAGAAACATCAAAATTATATAAAGTTATAATTCATAATTGCACATGACCATAGACTATAGCAACTTCTTGAAATAAACTCAAACTTGAATAAGAACAAACAAAAAATTTCAAAGTACCCTTCAATAATTTGTCCCTGATTTAGCAAGAAAGGCTCGAACTTGCATAAATGTGTACGTATATTCCCAAAAGATAAATTTCAACATATTTCTTGACAAAAGAATCTAATATCCAAAGCAAAATCTCCTCTATGAAGCCACATAGCAGAAGATGCAGGATATCCAATAGAGGAAGCATGATAATTCTACCTGCTTTAACCAACATTCTTGATGCTTGTGTTGGTATATATTTGGAGAGTAGCAACCAGGTTAAAATAGATAGTAAACCCAAATGTTACACTTATTTTCACCTTATTTAGCATTTTTTGCTTGGTCTAAGCAAGCCTAATAACAATCTACAACACTTTCTTTATGGTGCATTAGACCCCATTTAGTTGCAGCCCCATCATAGTCTGTATGTGGTTCTGCATGGAATTCAGAAGTAAGTGGCCTGCAAGGTTTGATTCCATCTTCTACAGAAATAGTATCAAACTTTGCATCAGGATTTAACTGCACCATTTTAAGCTAGGATTCTCCAAACCCTTGCTGCCCTTGGACAAATTGAAGTAACAAAGAAACAAAATAACTCATTAAAAAATAACGCACCTGGGGAAAGGTGGAAAAGAAAACAGATGTTAAAACAAAATACTTTGAATTTTAATAGTTCTTCACTGCAAAATGCTAAATTCCATTCTCCAACACATAAGTAATCAAATTGTTAAATTTAGCAACATAAAAATAACCTTAAATATGTTGAAAAAAGGAAACTAGAGAAGCTCTCAGGAAACCATAATCCTCAAGTCATAAACTTAAAAATAGATAAACTGCTATATGAATACTTTGTAAAACATGCTGAGTTCAAGACATAATGCAGTGAAGAGGACACAATAATTTGGTGATTCTAACCTAGTAGTCAAAATCCCAAGAAATCAAAAGTGAAAACACGAAACTAAGATTTCTCATATATTCATTACCGATCTCAGGTCCATCCTCCAACATCTTTCCACTATCCTCACTTGAAGCTTCAAGAGGTAACGAGAATCCATCTTCCTCCAACATAGGGCCCTAGGGAGTCTCCAATACTTTTTCCACCATCTCTGTTCATGGGAACCCTAATACATAATGTATAAACACATGCCCAAATTTGGGAGCTATGGACCAAAAGGAGCAGGGAGGAAAAGAACCTGATGTCACAAAAAATAGTATGCCACCACAACTAACGGACAAGCCATCAGTTGAAGTCACACATAAGCTGAATAGAAAAAATACATACTAGTATCTTTGGCTTGTGTGGAGGAATATATACTGGCTTTCATTACTTCACGTTTCTTAGCGTCTTCAAGATTTTTCATCTGCCATTCTTCAAGGGCTATCACTTAAAAAAATGTAAGCATTAACAACATATTGAGGTCATTTCCAAATTCTAAAACAATCAATATTTAACAATCAATAGTTTGCATTGTTACTGAACTAGGTAACACTTTAATTTTACATTATTACTCAACTAGTGGGTTAATAACTTATAACTTTTGAGGAATCGAGAGCTAAAAATTTCCTGAGTTTTATATAATGAGAAAATGTATGAGCTTCGACATGTCAATTGGTAGAAGCTATGTGAATAGTGGAATATATGCTAGAGCACTCATAGCATATGGCAGAGGTTGAGCCCTCCCTCCTATTCCCTTTCCAAGACCTCCCTGAGGACCAAGAGTCATCACACCACTGAATACACTTTTGTTTGTAATCTCATAGTCAATTAACTATATAATAGATTTATTTCCACACAACCTGGTGAGATAATCCATCTCCTGGCAGAAATTGTACGTAGTAGAATAGTCACGGCCTTTTAGATTGATTTCATAATTCATATAGTTCGATTATATAACTTTGTGTACTTCGTTGCTACCACCACTGCCTATCTTACCTAGTTTTGATAGAGTTTATTATTAACCTCAAATAATGCATCTGTATCATAGTGTTTTTTGCGACTGCTAGATTTTTTTCTATTGGTACCTACCTTCTCAAAGTTAATTTGAAAAGGAGACACTCGAACAGATTTTTTTAATCCACTTTCTACTTTAGGATCTTGACCTCTCTCTTCATTTTCTTTGGGCACTACATGAGGCTCTTGAAAAATTCCTTGTTCTACTGACTTGCTTTCAATGAGGGGCTCTTGAGACACTCTTTATTCTGCTGACTTGGTCTCAACTCAAGGCTATTGAAACCTTGCATTGCTTGGTTCTTCAATTAAACATCTACCATTGTTTTCTTCCGTAGAGGCAATTTGTCCTCTGGACATACATAGGCCCTGATCTATAGATAATGATGCCAAAGGTCCAAATGTACATGTGATTGATGCCATGCTCTAGCTTGCAAATGTTGAAGTTGTGGATGGAAAAAGAGATGTGCACAGACCTGAAGAGTTGCATGCATCAATATGTAAATTCCTTGAAGAATTTCCCAAAACAGAATGAGGATCTGGAAGCTTCAAATTTCCACTTGATTCTTGTAGTGCTCCTCTCTTACCGGTTCAGCTTGGATCCTAACATAGACCATGATTTTGGATAGAGAATAATGGTGTGGGTGCATACATGCCCTGGACTAAATTTGGATTAGCAGCAACAAATGTTGATTTTGTGCATGATGAAAATTTAGGTACAGACATAATTGAAGAGTTAAAGAGCACCTCAAATAAAATTCATATCTAGAAAACAGCATTAACAAAAATATGATCATAGAAGACAGTGTCTGTGAAAATATTACCCATATTTTTCTAACTAAATATCTGATTAGAAACACCACAAGTTGACTTTAAACCCTAAGGATGGCGCAAAAGCATCGCTCTCACCTTGTTAGAAAACTTGAAGGCATGCCTGAAATGGGTCAAAGTATCAACCAGTGTTCTCTACTCCACCGTAAGACTTAGCATCTCATGAATTACTACACAAGCATGCTTCTCAACCTCCATAGAAGATGGTTGCAAACTAGTACAGTCTGAATATAAGGTGAAATGAATGGCATTTCCTGGAACATAAGTGTACACTGCTTATCTTTCCTGGACATGCTATACCCATTTGGAAGATTTAACTTCTTTAACTTTTATTTTGTATCTTCCTTATCTTAGACACCTTCTTATTATCTGGTTTCTTTACAACCTCACTCCTTACTGTCTTCGTACAATCTCAGCATTAGGTTTAATGCTTCCTTAATCCAATGGAATTACCACGTGCGTGCCCTTCTTTCTTTTAGGGAAGACCTGGGATGGGAAAGCTACATTTATGGAATGGAAGTTTGATAGTACCAATATTTTATTTGAATCGTTGGAACTACCTTTGGAAACAATTCCTAGAACTTATTAGATCGAATGGGGAGGGGATTGGCACTTTGAAATTTTCACTATTTACCCGTGCCTAATTGCATTAATTTCTCTTGCACAACTACCCATGGCATGGTTGGTCTTTTATCAGTTGAACTTACTACCCAAATATATTCATTCAATACAGCCAAATGATCTTTACAGGGCTTGCTTGGGTTGATGTAACATCGACATTCACCTTTATACTACTACCATTTCAAAACCCATCTTACCAGCCTTTCACTACCTTCCTCACTTACTACACTTACTCTGTCTGATGCCCCAACCTAGTGCTTCAGGCAGTAATATAGTACCAAGTACTATCTTATCTTTTCGAGACGCGCTTAACATAAACCCCAGAGACCTTTGATTCATTTCAAATCCAAAGGAACTTTAGATGCATACTCTATAATTTTAGTCCCACTTAATTACCATATTTACTATTTACCTTCCATAGACACACTTACCTTCCATAGACACACTTACCTTAACAACCACTTTCTTAATTAATATTGGGTACAACACTTAGAAATGAATGAGATTTAACTTCTTGAACTTTTGAGGCCTATCAAGTATAAGATCATTGTCCAAATTACTTCTTCCAAGGCCTTTTCTACAGAAGAGACTGCAAGAGTAGGATCTCATGAAGTTAACTCCAATGCAAGCCCTTAATCAGTATCAACAACCTCAAACAATTCAGGGTACTTGTTGCATAAATTAGTTCTGAAATCCATGGGGAGACCCATATCATTAGCTAAGTGGGAAATATTCTCCAGCAATACCCTCTTACTCATAGACATCATTAAAATCTTCCTCATATTCTCAAAAAAGAGGCCCTCCATTTGAGATTTAATTTGCACTTGTTCCTAGTGCAGTTGCTGTGCCTAGGGGTCAATGTGAAATAGAATCAGTATGCCTCTTCTTCAGTTACTTGAAATAATGATGGGTATCTTCTCAATATGGGGATAGTTCTGCATCCCCTCTGGAGGACGAGGTGATTTCTGTGCTTGGAAAGCTCTGCCATAGACATTTTGTGGTTGGGTTGTTTAACGAGGATGTGCTTGATCTGTTTGACTAACTTGAGCTTCTTTTGGCTCTCTATGACCTTGTCCAGAGGCTGCCCTTTGCATCTCTTGATCAGAGCAGTGAATGAAACTGGGGAAGGATGAAGAATTTGAGATGAAGTGAGTAACTTCAAGTAATGGGTGGTGTCTCCTAGAAATGAGTTTTTGGTGCAGGTGAGCAAGATGGGTCAAATTTTTCTAGTGCGAGCGTTTCTTAATCTCACAGGAGTGAGACGAGAAATTGTAGAGTGGAATATGGTGGGTTTCAGAGCCGGAGATGATGAGGGTAGTGGTAATTTTGTGAAAATTTGAAGGGATAGGCCGACACTCATCTCCATCTCGTATCATGCGTATAGCAGTCATATATATCCTTTCACTCGAATACCCTAAAATAACACTCTGTGAGTAATAAAAAGACTTGTCAAACTGCCACACCATTTTTAAATCTGGGTGAATAGCGTTAACAGGCACTGAAATCTTGAGTGTTGAAGGGCGCTAAAATCATGGACCTTTCATAATTTGGATTGGTTATTTCTGTCTATGAAACATAAATATGTGTGTCTTGGATTTTCGAATGTGCTAGTCATGGTTTATTTTATTTTGAGAAACTAAAATCCAAAGATTTAAAAACAAGAAATACAACTCCATATGATCAAGAAGGATACCTTTTATTGGAACTGTCTGAAACAAGAATATCCCGAACTTGTTCATTGTATATTTCAATCATTTCAACAAAAACCTCATATATAAAGGTATCCTTTCTTTGTTTTGATATATGGAATAATTCATTCAAGGCTCGATAGTTCACACCCCAACTCTCCTCTGTAATCACCTTAGGACCAGTCTAGACAAAGAGAAAAGTATTTCTAGGCAAGAATTTCTTCAGCAGTGAACTCATTCCCTAATTATTTTTACAAGACAGTGTTTCACACTACAATTGACTAACTAGAGGATGGTTTTTATTACCATTGTGTATGTCTTTCCAAAACCTGTTTGCCCATATGAAAAAATGCAAACATTGTAACCATCCAGAATATATTTGATCAACGGCTTGGTATCCAAAAACACTTCCTTTGCACTTCAACACGAATAATGTTATGATTTAATATATTGCACCTTACAATCATGTAAAAGGTTTTTAACACTCTAAAAAGGTTTTCAAATCTTGAGCGTTGAAGGGCACTGAAATCTTGGACCTTGCATAATTTGGATTGGTTATTTTTATCAATGAAACAGAAATATCTGTGTCTTGGATTTTCTAATGTACTAGTCAAGGTTTATTTTATTCTAAGAAACTGAAATCCAAAGATTTAAAAACAAGAAATACAACTCCATATGATCAAGAAGGATACCTTTTATTGGAACTGTCTGAAACAAGAAAACACCAGACTTGTTCATTGTATATTTCAATCATTTGAACAAAAACCTCATATATAAAGGTATCCTTTCTTTGTTTTGATATCTGGAATAAGTCATTCAAGGCTCGATAGTTCACACCCCAACTCTCCTTTGTAATCACCTTAGGACCAGTCTAGACAAGCAAGGCACAAAAATTAGAGAAAATTATTTCTAGGAAATAATTTCTTTAGCAGTGAACTCATTCCTTTATTAGTTTTGCAAGACAGTGCTTCAAATCGCAATTGACTAACTAGAAGATGGTTGTTATTACCATTGTGTATGTCTTTCTAGAACTTGTTTGCCCATACGCAAAAATGCAAACATTGTAACCATCCAAAAGAGATCTGATCAATGGCCTTGTATCCAAAAACACTTCCTCTGCAATTCAACAAGAATGATGTTATGATTTAAGAGATTTCACCTTACAATCATGTGAAAGGTTTTCAACACTCTAAAAAGAGAGCCAACCTTGAGTAGAAGATGCTCCAAATACTTTTTTTAATGTGAATGATTTACGTATATCCTTTCCTTGCTTTGCAGGATTTGCAATCATAATTTGGCCATCCCCAATATAATCCACTGTACTTTGATATCTAGATTGGCCAGGAAAGAATGGTATTACTCGGCAATACACCCTTATTCTTCCTAAGAAGAATAAGAAACATAGACTCAACATGAATTTCGATATACAAAACAACATAAATTTGTTATCCTATCAAAAGGCATCTACTGTGCTTTCACAATATATTGTTGTCTATGAAAATATTACCCATAATTTTCTAACTAAAGATCCAATTAGAAAGTTTAATTAGAAACAAACAACAATATATTCAAAGTCTTTTGTGAAACCAAAGTTGTTTTAATCAACACCAAAAAAGAGGCATATAGGTCCCTGAAGATATCCATGTTGTAGTGAGGCTGAAGAGGAGATGAACCACCTGATGATAATCTGTCTATGAACCAAGAATATATCTTTTATTGCACTAGGTAGACCTGCCTGCTTTGAGTTCTGTTGATGAATGGTAAATGACTACCCTAAATTACTTAAATTTTCACTTCCTTGACTTTTTGTCAATGCAACTGAATTGAAATGAGATGACAAGTTCTCCACACCAATATCAGTGGCCACCTTCTCATAGTTCTCTGCAAACATAGAAACAATAGGAGTAGATGACATATTTTGACTAACTTCAACATCAGAAATATAAAAATCACTCTTTAGTGTATCACTACAACCCAATGCAAGATCATAACTTAAAAATTGGCCCCTTCGAAGAAAACTTTCTTTGTTATGTTCACTTATGAGTGAATGGTATGGATTACTGCGAATGGAGTCATCTTTAGAAACATATCTTGAGAATGTATTTTTGCCACCGGAAACATGCTTCAACAAGTTTCTTAAATTCAACTGCACTTGTTTATCATCACATGCTGGATAGAGTTGCTTATTTTGTGTCTGTAATGCATGAATTTGGATGCTCAATACTTTCACCTTTAATTGAAGATACAAGGTTCACAAAATGCACCCTTTTTGGCCCATCAGATATCATTGGTTTTAAAGGCTTAGACCTACCAAACGCATCATGAGACACATGTTGTTTCATCTGATGTTTTGGAGCTTCTGCTGATTCAACATTTGAATGCACAAAGTAAGTCCTAACTTCTTCACTGTATACACTATAGCTATTCATGGATAGATTGTGTTGAGTCATTAATTTCTAGAAGCTTACCCATGAATCAAATCCACTTGTGCCAAAATAATCACCCCATTTTCACCTAACCTTTTAAATCTCCAATATTTTGGCTTGGGATTCCAATGCTCTCAATATCGACAGTTAAAGAGATAAAAATATATTCAGCTTAGGATTTCCCTTTCAATGTTCTGGGACATCAAATTTTCATCCAGTAACTCTTCTAGATGAACTACTTTAGTATAAATTCCCCTTATAAGAAAATTATTGTTATCAAACTTCATATCTTCTGCTGCTTTATTTACTACTCCAGCATCCTTTGTAGAAAACTCTCTAACTAGCCCATAAGTTTTTTCTTTTCCTTGATATTCCCCATAAGGGCTTCCAAAAGATGAAGACATATCAGCAAAAATCAATTCACTCACAGATTCTAAATCTTGTAAAGGTTCCAGGGTTCTCCTGCAAATATCCCTTTCAATAATCTCATCTACAGATGCTGAAACTCCTGATATTCTTAACGAGGATAGTGTCCACAATAGTATCTTTTCACATTTTGTTGGATTACTAAATGAAACACAAGGATGGGCTGCAGAATAGAGCTTTGGCAGTGAAGAATACAAAAATGTTTCTATAGCTAGCTCAGAATTAGCCCCTCCATCAATAGCTTTAATTGTCTTCTGCAAGGTTTCCATAAACAACTTTAACAGTTTAGATGAAAATTTTTCCTATGCATTTCATGTCACAGAAAAAAAATGGCCCTACAAATATCTAAGCATAGATTATGAAATGCATTTTTCACATATTAGTTTATAGAACTACATATAAATTTCAGGAACAAAGCCTTTTTAATCTTCAATTGGAATGCCAAGTCCATCTCCTTACCAGGATATCCAAGGCATGTCACATTCTCTAACCTCTGTAAGAACTAAATAAAAATAAAATAGCACATAATAAAACAATGTGTACATATTATTTAAGAAGTAAAAAAAAAATTCTTCCCTATGTCATTACTATATAATTACCTTAATATCATAAATAATTTGTGTAAGATCTTCAATGGAATATATATCATGATCTGGAGGAGGACTGATAAAACCCACACCGATAGTTTAATCTATTGTAACAACAATATCACCAATGACTTTATGGACAGGAAGTCGACCACACTAGACAAGTTTTGCACCCTGTAGAGGAACAATTAAAATAACTAATAATAGAAAATATCCAGTCTAATGTAGGAAGGAGCCTTCAAATGCATGCCTGCAAGTTACCATGCACAAAACATAATAAGCCTAACAATATTTCTTGGAAATAAATGAAAATCATGATGCTAGCTCAGACGATGTACTCTCCCCAAATGCCACCAATATCATCAATTAATTACCTTAAGTAGACTCCTTGAATTAACAATGATCAAAGCATTCTTTGGCTATTATAATAACCATAATAGAAAATTTAGGGAATTAAAGGCATTTATATTACCCACCTCTTTCTAATAGTATTATTAATTTGAAACATTCACAAATTACAAGACAACCCTCCAAGCATATCCTATCCAAGGTCTATTCCAATCCTGTAGAGCCACATTCTTTTGGAAATGTGATATTAATAACTTTGCTATACCAACCTCAGTGATTAATTTTTTAAATTGGTTATGTTTCCTCAATGGAAAGAATAAGAGCTTTAAGAGAAATTATATGGCACTACTTCTCACTAGTTTTTGTAAGATCCCCTTCTGGACCAATCATGCATTCCATTAAGGTGACAATTGCTTTACAAATTTGATCAATACGAGGTTTTGTCAATTGATAAAACATCTGCTTTAAGTACTCAAATATTATTTTTAGTCTATTTGACATTATAGCTAAAGATGTATCATTCTCCATGGAACCAAGAGATTTTGTTCCATATTTTTCCATAGGAAGAAACAACATTTCCGAAGCCTTAATTATTTCCCTAAACAATGAATGCATATTTAAAAAAAATAGCTCATAAATGCAGACATTCATTCAAAAATACCTCATATAATATTTACATACAAATCACTTACCCATAAGCCTTCACTAGTGACAACAAGCCATATATTCCCATGTTTTCCATTGTATCATCCAAACTATCAACTTGTAAAAAATTACAATCAACAAGCTATGGAAAATTTATAGTTGACATCTAGGGTGACCAAGTCCTTCCATACAATATGTGTGATCATTTAGTTAACATTTTGTTCCCTATAAAATCCAAATGAGGAGTTTCAGAACTTAGTCCAAATATTAAGAAAAAAAAAATGTTTTGTTTGTATGCAAGTTATCACAAAAGAGTGGTTGGATTTGAGAAGTTATATATGAAAAACAACAAGAAGACCATCTAGATCGATGACTTTTCCAAATACTTCTTCGGCCATCGAGTAAAATTATTTTCCTTCTCCTTCAAACTAACACATCCATCTATTTTATCTTCATATATAAGGGGGATGTTACTTGTGACATTAATGACATTTACATTTGTGTATTCTAGACCAAGTGGCACTCCATGGATGACAGAAATTGACTGAATTCGTCCAATGCCAGCAATAGCACTATCATTTGGATCTAATATACTCACTTTGTCACCTACCTCGATTAGGTCATGCCCTACCGGAGTTAATAGGCACTGTAAAAAACAAAAAAGTTTACATAGATATTAGGAAAATAATAATTACAATTAAATTGCAAAAAAATACATACGTATTTAATTAACTGAATAATATGCACTCACTAAGTTAATATCTGAAATACCAGCAGGATTTGGCACCGATTGGGAATGTTCAGGTGCATCGATTTCGTCATATTTTATAACTCTTGAGGTAACCATTTTTTCTTTAACATCCTATATGTGATTTCATTATGCACAAATCAAATATCACATTAAAACACAATAAGTTATAACATAGTAGAAAACAATAAATATAATATTAAAACTTTAAAATATTAATAACAATAAAATAGAAGCATATAGGTCTTGTAGATATCTACAAAAACATACCTTCACATGTTCATGGCCCTTTTTTAAGTCATTTAGCATTCTTGCACCACCCAAATTTACATTTTCTTCTTGTGATTGATAGGAATTGCCAATAAAAGAAGGCTTCATGAGTGAAGGGAAATGGAACCAAAAAATTAACATATTGCAAATTCAAGTGAAGCACTAGTTGCAAGGGAATTATAATTTTCTTATCTCACCTAAATCAATGTTAAATTCCTTCTTTTTCCATGCAGCAACAAGAGTTTCAATGGAGAAGGCTATGGCTGACATTGTCTTTGCCAAACCAGTTATACATTGTATTGCATGATTATAATCCTTACTATGGTTTTCAATAGTAGATAAAGCTCCTATTCGTCTACTCTTGACATCCATAGATGGAAAAGAAATTTCTATTGGATTTTCTGACATATAATTATGTTTGGAATTTTCCAAGTCTGCCATATAATGAGCCATTTCACTCACCACTGGTTCTCTATTAGCTCCTTCAACCTACAAATAATTTTCAACGCACAATTAATTGGATATTAAGAAAAATCAAAACACATAACACAATGTACAATATTCAACAAAAAAACTATATACTTACAAATATTTGTTGTTTGGCTCGCAACCACCTCGACTCAAAAAATATCGAGCCTTCAAATGCTCTCTTGATTTCTTCGCTCTTATAATTTTTGACAAATACTCTTCATCACACATACTTCCCTTCAAATCTTCCCATTATTTCACAGTCAAGCTAATGTCCCTATATTTTCCATCCAAGATTAATTTTCTACATTTATGCCTAAAGTTATTCATCAAAATTCTCATTCTATGCTTATAATATTTACTAGAAATCCTTCCATCAATAGTCTCAAAATTATTTTCCATTTGTTGGATCACTTGATCAAAATTTCTTGGATCTTGATCTGCAAAGTTGGATTTGGTAACATCCAAATGATACCTTATTCTTGTGCCCAACTTTGTGGCCGACATTGAGGCATTTGGTCCAGTAGGCTCACCATCTTTTACCTCAATCAAGTAAGCCTTCTTCCCTTCTGATTTTCGTTCTTTGGCTTCCCTTTCTGTGGATCTATAAAGGATTTGAATAATTCTTTGTCTTTTTACTAAAGCTGATACACCTTCAAAACCAATACTAGGTGATGGAAAATCACTCATACTTGTGGATAAAGAAGGTGCGGTAGTTCATAGCACCTTACTTGGAGAAGATGTAATTGGTGTGCTTTCTGTGGAAAAAGACTGAATTGGTGTGTTTTTTGTGGCAAAATATTGAATTGGTTGCTCCTTGTCCACAATAGGTGTGGCACTAGATTGCACACAAATCTCCTCAAATGTGCCTTGAAATATTTTCTTTAACTGTAAATAAATTTCTTGCAACTCTGCTTCTTCAGAATGTGACAATTTTTCGCGAACACCTTGGACATGATCATCTGATATATCAGGAAGCTGATCATTAGTATTGTTAGCTTCATCACCATGCATTGAATTACCACGACATTTGCTTCTACGAGTTGGCAGGGATATGTAGTTTCTTGCTTTTTGTTTCTTCTCGTTGTCTTTGGGATCCAAGTTTCCCCTAAAAAAAAAAAAAAAAAAAAAAAAACTTATCAAACTATGGCCTACATCATCAAATATATTATATACAACTTTCATTAAATATGCATAGAAATAAAAAGTGACGAAGAGTAGCTACTTACTTATTCACCAAACCAAGAGATGACAATTATTCTTCATTTTTTGTGATGCATTCTTTATGAACACACTCGTATTCTATCATATTTTCATCATTGCTAATATCATTTTTACGTTTCAACCCCTTCTTCATAGTATTTGTGTCATACATTTCACATTTAAAGGAAAAATATTAGTGCATGGACAAACAACAATTATAAAATATATCTATTATATGATCATGCATTATGATCAATGAGAATGAATTAACCTTAAATTGATAACTTAAAAAATTGATAATGAGAATGAATCAAAATAATGGTAACTTCAAAAACTAACAAAAATGGGAGTTGTTCCTATTATATTATAAAATTCTTTCTTCAACACATTACTACTATCATAACATCAGTGGAGACAATGAATTGAGGTAATTGTAGCATCTCACATCTATGGTGAACCATCTTAAACTATGGCAGTTAGTATTTCCACTTAAATAACCTTGAATTTTAATATTTATAAATTAAATGTTAATCTCAACTTGGATTGTAATCCCTCAAAAAACTCTCAATCTATAGCAGTTGAAATAGAAAGAAAACTAAGATATGAACCAGAGCATATTCTGTTGATTATTATTCTGGTTATTTCCTTTGAACTATGTTGTTAATATGTTGATAGAAGGAACACTTTAATCAGTATCAACACCTTATCTAGAATTATGGATTCTATTTTTTTTTTATTGCAAAAAAAATTGTAACATTTGAATAAATTTATCACATAATAAAAACATAGCATATTGCAATTGGGGATGCAGATTGGTTGTCCCAACCATTGTAACATTGTTGAATCTATTATATGTGTACTAGTGTCAGTACCGTACAGCTTTAGTGAAGAGCTCCTGAACCATATTAAGACTTTGAGCCCTTAGTAAACAGACTCCAGAGACTTACATTTAGCTGCGAGTTTTGCAAGCTGAAAATCAAATATCCTGCAATAAAAAGATACACATCCCCCAATTTAACAAGTAAAATAACATTTGAGGATTCTATATTTTCCTAAGGAAAAAAAAAAACTATAGAAGTTACAAAATAAATATTAAAGTTAACATAACTTCATGTAGGCAATTTCATTGATGGATCTAGTAACCCTCTTCAAGATAAATTGAATCACTTCATGCTACAATAGAGTTACTGGAATGAGACAAAAATTCACACAAAGTGAAAAATGAATGATAAATTTCACACAAAGTTTAATACAACCATCTGGCTAATCCCATGGCCAAAACAATAAAATCCATTTTCATAGTGAAAATTTATGCCATAAAGTCAAGGTGATAAATCATCATTGTGATCATTTGCGTGGTTATCAAGATCGCAATCCTGATCACTTGTGTATACATCTACTTGATTTCCTTCATTTTCCTCGAACATTATATTTTCTAGCCATGAATTATGTTTTCTATCTCGGTCTCTTCATTGGGAATCAATGATTCTTCTTCAAATACACTATCTTCATCTTCAGATTCTTTCTCCAATGTTTCTTGTAAACTATTACATTTCCCATCAGCCATTTTATCAACATATTCCATGAATTTCCTTTTTGAGCGGGGCTCTATTTGAACCAAAATATGACCATCCTCAGCTTGTCACATCACCAATTAAAAATTCCTGGTTAATTTGAATAGGGGAAATGTATGGCTCATTGGTCTTCAGTAAAATTTGGCATGTATTTGCATGTACAAATCCATACTCATCATGTTGTATTGTAGATGGATTGATCGATTTACATTTTAAAAATATAGGACTTGTTTCACTATAATAAACTTGAATAATTTCTTGCATGAATCCAACATACAAGTTATTTCCAGTGTTGTGATGAAATTCAACACTAACAATACAATCAAAATTTTCCTTCCCTATGCCCCTTTCTTCCACTCTTAAATGAGTACCATAGGCCCACATCCCATTGAAACAAGAAGCCCATATACTTGGAGGTTGTGAAAGCTGAATTTCCTCCTTTGTCATATCTTGACCTTCTTGTCGTGCATCACTAATTGCATCAACAATCCAATCATCAAATTTTGGAAAAGCACGATCTCCAAGGTTCAAATCTTGAAGTGTATGCTTTCGAGATGGATGCATCCATTTTTGAATCTCTTCTTCGTATTTTCTTCATAGAATATGAAAAGTAAGAGTGATAATAATTTAGCTATTAAATGAAATTAAATAAATAAATTATCATTTAAATAATATTTTACCTACGCCACTTATCGAATGATGATGTGTTTTGAAGAACATAGGCATGTCTGGAAATTATTTCCTCATTTGATAGCTTGAATCGACATCCATTTCCTTCTAATATTTCACCTGCAACTCTCTAGTCGTCATCATCATCCCATAAATGCCGATTGACATTGCTAAAAACCTTCATATATTCCGTGCAAAACACTATGGCCTCTTGCATTAAATATCCTTTCACAAATGCTACCTTCTAGTTTTGCCTTATTATGAACATTTTTTTTTCAAAACTTTTGTGTATCGTTCTATAGGCTACATCCATCTTGTTCTTATTGGGCCACAATGCTCTATTTCATGTTCTATATGTATAAGAAGATGCATAGAAATATTGAATATTGCTGGTGGAAATTCTCGTTCCAATAAGCAGAGGACTTCAACAACCTCTCCCCTCAAATTATCATAGTTTGAAGTATCTAGCACATGCAAACTCATTCCTTTTAAGATTAGGCCCAACCTTATAATTTCCAATCTTGGTCCCTTTTCCAAACTTGATATTACTGCAACAGGCAAAATATCCTCAAGTATGACATGATAGTCATGGGTCTTGAGGCTTCTTAAGCTATTATTTTCGTTTTGGCTTCTAATATTACCACTTATATATCTAGTAGGAAATCGAGTCTGAGACATCAAATTTAAGAATTTTGCACATTGATCCTTTGTCCACACATAAGGAGCAATAGGTTTTCTATATTTTCCATTACCATATTAAACAACCCAAATATTTCAACGAAACTTTAGTTATTTAAGGTCTAGGCGTGATGACACTGTATCATATACACCAAAAAGAGTTTCTATAATAGAAAAAGCTATGTTTTTCTCAGTATGCATAAAGTCAATAGTATGCCTAATGGTTATATGCTTAATGTATGGAAATTTATAGAATATGCACACTCTGTTTACATCACTATCATAAAGTGGATCATTTTTACTACCACAAATGCCACCATTTTCAATAAATTGCATTCCTTTTTCTACATTCTCAATAATGTAATCACTTGTTATTTCCAGTGGTGCTTCACGATTCTCTTCCCTACCATTGAAACGTGGCTTTTTTCGACAACATGGATGCTCCATTTTGAGGTAAGCATGATGTCCACAATAAATACACTTGTGCAAACTACTTGAGTACCTCACAAAACCCTTAAAGATGCAAGATGGAAATCCATGGTATCCATGAAAATTGAGACCAGTCAAAGTGCCATACGCAAGAAGATTGTGGATTGTAAACAATAAAGAAGCTCTTAATGTGAATTGAATTAAATTACCATCCCTTGAAATTTGAATTTCTTCAATTCCTTTCAACAGTTCCAGTAGCTCATCAAATAATGGTTCTAAATAAACATCAACTGTATCTAAAGTCACACATTTTTTCGCCGGTATGATCAATGACAACATCAAGAAAAATGGCTTGGTTGCTAACCATGGAGGAAAGTTATAATTTATTAAAAACACTGGCCAAGTTAACCATTTACTACTTTGATATGAGAAAGGGTTCACCCCATCTAGAGCTAAACCCAGTCTTATATTGTGAGGATCTTGGGAAAAATCAGGGGATTTATTGTCAAATTCCTTCCAAATCTTAGAATCAGCCACAAATCATTTTTTTCCATCGGTGCTCTTATTTTGGGCATGCCATTGCATTATCTCGGCAATGTCTCGACACTTCTACATTCGAAAACCATGGGATTAGTGGAAAGTGGCGAAGAACCCTTCTCGGAGCTGAATTTGATTTCAAACCTGGTCTATACCTCCCTTCTTTACATTTTGGACCTTCAGTCTCACTTGCAATATTTTTGCAAAATAATACAAAACCATTCACACATGTGTGGATGTTTTCATACCCTAAGCCTAGCTTAGTGATTTGCACTTTACATGCTCTTTGTTTTGTTAGCAATGTGGAGTCGAGTGGTAACATTCATTGTAAAAATGCTAATAACTCATGAACACTCTCGTTTGTCCAGCCATGCACCACTTGCAAGTTAAGAATTAAAAGGATTGTTTTTAAATGACTTAAATTGCAAGTACCATACACAAGTTTTAAAGCATCCTCCATCAACTTCTGCCATTCATCATTGAAACCCTCTTTCAACATTCTATCAACCTCAATCCTTTCATCAAAGGTTCCTACCTTTTCATTAGTGTTTTTTGCCTCTTCATCTATGTCTAGAGCCTCTACATCTCTCGTGCTATGAAATTATATCCTATCCGGATAAAATGTTTGAGGGAAAGGGCTTATATCGATATGCCCATATTTTAGCATATGTTGAAAAATCACGCTTTTTTTTCTCATCTTCCCACCACGATAGTCATTACATGATCATGCATATTCAAGCAATCTCTTCTCATCAACTATTCTCTCATCATCTGCATGGTATTCATCCGTTGTCAAAATTGGGCGTTGACTCATCTTCAATTTTCTACATTCAAAGATGAAACTAATATGTTAACCCCTTATTTTCAACTCTTTTCAGAAATTTATTTGTAAAAGAGAAGTTTCAACTCCTATTTCAGCACAAATGTCAATTGTGCAAACTTTTTAGAAACAACATATAGGAAGAGAAGACTACACATTTTTTACCAGTGTGAACACACCCATACATAACAATCACACAATCAAAAAACAAAAGAAAGCCATATTTGAGAGAAAGCTTATGGATCAACACTTTTTTGAGGATATTTTGTTGTATTCACACCTTTTGAATGCAGATCTATCAACAACAAAAAATTTGGTTTTGAACGCAGATCTATCAGCATGAAAACAATTTTTTTTGGTTAATATATTAGCATTATTAAGGGCACATCCCTTGCGATCATTTTTAAACATTAATTACAACAGTAGTGAGGAGAATAACACACCAATGGGAGTTTCCTTAGCAGAAAATATGATGCATCACTAAGCTACAGGGGAGGCGCTTGGCACTGATGAAGTAGCAGTTACCAGTAGTGAACTCTCTCCTTTAAATCGTATTTCTGATATGTTCACAGTGCTCATTCCTAGAAAATGAGGGCACTCCAATTGAGGGAGACACTTACCTATTCATTCGAGCATGACGAGTTACATATTATCACATTTTTAGCACTTGAATGGAATACATTATGTTTTTGGCCACTTTCATGGAGGGCACATTAATGAAGGATTTACACCACATTATCTCCTTATTCATAGCATGCAAGAGCGTACATCATTTGGAGACTTAAATTACTTTTCTAAGTATGAATAAGCTCACCCTAGTAGAAAATATGCCTTTGGAGTCATATTTTTTATTCCTATCTTCATCTACAATTATGTGACTGAACTTTGATACTCATTCAAGACCTTCACAAGTTGTAATATTATTACCTAGGATAAAATTTCTCTTAATAAAATCCAGTTGATCAAGAAAAATTGTTCATGCTGCCATATCCTTGATTATAAGACATATTACTAAGTGTGATAGGCCGACAATTGCTCACTATATTTATCTTGTTGTCTATCTTGAAAATTGTGTAGTTTATCTTGTTGTTGAAATGAGACACCTTGTATGTCTCTCAAACAATTGATTTGTCACAATGTACTCAAAATTATCCCACATTTCCTTCAATAGATGTGTGAATATTCAGCGGGGAAATTTTCCTCCAATTACCATTATGGCAGAATCATATATGAACAAACAGTCATATTATGTAAATGCAAAGATGATCCCAAACCTTCTTCTCAAAGAAGAAACAGAATTTTGTGGAGGATACAAGGTAGATGAGATTGTAAAGCATCCAATATTATCAAATCCATGTTTTTCTGAAAATAATTTGATGACCAAGAAGGCACAAAAATAATGTTGATTCTAGTTGGCCCACAATAGCTTGGACTAGAGTTCTAACATCTAGAGATGTTTCACAGACACATTTAGCAGATTCAGGCATAGCTCAAGACAATGTAAGACTAGATAGAGCTTTGTTGTTATAGAGAATACTCATGTATCTCAACTAGACATTTTGAAGTGGATTGATGAACAACGTGTAACAAAGATGGATTTGATGTTTCACTTGTTTTAGCCATGGCCTTCAAGCTTGTTAGCACATGATAGATAATCTCTATCTAGATTGTCAAGAATATTCTGATGTTTTGACTTCTCTTCTGCCACTAACTTTACCTCCAACATCGTTGCACAAGAAATTAATGTCCAATGTGCTACCAGTTTCTATTCTTACAAAGATGAATGGTCATAGTTGAACTATTTCTGATTTGAATGAAATTAAAACATAAACATAAGATAATATAATCATTATATATCATTTGGAGAATTGAACTTGTCATAAGTAAAATTTTCTTCCAACATCCCATGAGTATGCTAGAATATATCTCAATCATTTCCAACTTCTTTGCAAATCCCATATTGGAAAAAATGTTCGATGTGACTAAGGATAGGTATAACTTACAGTTTATGGTTCTCTTCTAGTGTTAAATTTGATTATTAGATGAGGAAACTTATTCTAGTAGATACAGGGGCTTTGGGTCTGTCATATAACTTCAATGGAGTTATGATTATAGCACAAGACTTGATACAGATCACTAAACACTAGCCATCTTGATGCATAAGATATTAGGAGAGAAAAAGAGATCTATTCTACTTCTACCAGTGTTTTCTTAACACATTAGAGGAAGATATATTTTTGAGGAGGAACTGAAGGCACAATATGCTATAAAGAGAATTATTTTCTCAAGCAAGATCTCAAGAACTTGTGAAGTAACATCTTGTATTTAGACAATTAGAAAAAATAATTGGTAACAGACTAGAGGCAGGAAACTTAGAGTTAATACAATCAATGCCCACATTTAAGCTTCAGTTTCCACCACACTCCTAACCGCAAAGGACCAATGGGGATATCACTGTAAAGAACTTAAAAGTAGATCCCTGTTATGATTAGATGGGTTTGGCTCGGGAAAAATATTAAGAATAAGACAACTGACAAATAATAAAATAAGAAAGGACAACCTTAAAGTAACTGATTTGTTTCATGAAATATATTTAATACGCTACCAGCAGTTCGGGGAATAATTATTAGTATAAACTTCCAAGGTAAAAAAAGAATAGTTGCATCATTATAAAGGTCTCTTGTGGGAGTTTCACACTTTCTTGCAGTTGCCTATGGTAGTAACATATCTGATCTATTAATATTCAATATTCTAGAGTTTTCTAATATATATTGACTATAGTAACTGCATATACTCAACTGAGACCAAAGAATATCATGACATGACATCCTCTTTATGCATTTGATAAGAGTTGTTTACTCTACCAATGGCAGCCCGAGTGTTGGTTTATAGGCCAGAGGTTTGGGAACTCTCTACTCCACCTACAGTTTTCTATGAGAGCATTCTTAACCACTAATGAGGTAAAACTAAGTGAGACTTCAGTGATTCTGTAGTTCATTATTTCAAAGTTTAGTATTGAAGCTTGCAACAACTGGAAAAATATGGCAAGGTTAGGATCAAAAAACATAGAAAACAAAATTTATTAAATCACAAACAAAAAAAAATGTTAAAATCCCATATGTTTGATGTAAATTAGAAACCCCATTGAAACAACTAAGAACGAAGGCTTCATTTACTACTAGTGGAAAATGGTAGCCACGAATCATCACAATCCAAAATTCCACTGGGCCATTGCACTTGCAAACACTGTCGGACAAGAAGGTGTGCTACAATGGAAATGTGGCCACTCAAGCTTGGAAAGCTAACTTGTTAAGACAAACTACACAAGTGCCCAACTTCCCATAATATGATGAGGAAAAGTATTGTAAAAAAAAATACAACAGATTATCCACAATGTATTTGACACCATGGTTCCATGACAATGTCTAATGTGCCCATATTGTGGGATTTATATGGTGGCTTATGATATTCTAGTGAAACCTTAGCCACATCATATAGTTTCCATGACAATGTATGATGTGCCCAAATTGTGGAATTTATATGGTGGCTTATGATAGTGTGGTCAAAACTTAGCCCAATTGTTGAGGCAAGTGCTAACTATTATCCATAGGAGAACCTGGCAATGTTGGAAGCCTAGGCTTCTTCAACTTCGAAGTCATTATGGAAAAGAAAGTAATGAATGTAGAAGTGGTTTAAATGAACAGTTGAAATTTAGATATTACTAGAAAGGTACAACAGAGGATGCTACAAATTGGCCTTTGCAGAGTCTCCTCACAAAACAAGCTACAGGGAGGAGTCTCTTTTCACATAGAAGGCTTCTATTAAAGAAGCAACGGGAAACTATGATGTTTAATTCTACTATCATGAAGAACTATTTGTGAATAGTGAATGAGTTTGCACCAATGTCATCAAAATCTGGATTCTATAGTAGCGAAATGGAACTCAGTGCGATACATTGTTTTCAATTGAACCATTCAGTGTACATTGTTGATATAAGGAAATATGAAGATAGTGCCAAGTCATAAAGAGTCCATTTCTTAGATAAAAATCAACATATACAGTCAGTGAATAAGGGCAATAGAACCTGGTTTGGAGGCTTATACATAAGTGAAAAATATCAGTTTTGAAGGCATTAGTGGACCAGAGTTGACCCCTTGAATTATGAGCTTAATTTATGGAGTACGACCAACTCTTTCTCATTGTACAAACTCAACATCATTTATGGCTCCCTTTTTCTCCTAAATGACACCCTTTGCACACATGTAATTAAGGCATCTCCATAACCCACACACAAATATTGTGATAACAGCCAGAAGAGGTTAAATCAACCCACAATAATGCTACAGCCAACAAGGAAATTTGTCTACCAACTCGTCCTTCAACAAAATGTCACTCTCAGGAGGTATGAACTTCGGAAAATGAGAAAAATATCAATCCTACCTTCCAAAAACACACCCAGAAGACAAAGACTAGATTTAAGCTCCCTTGTGACTTGTTATTGTACTTCCTTTGTTACAAAATTCGGCCAACTGAGTGTAAGAGTGAATAGGCCATCTTGAGTGGTGAAATCGACCCCTTGGAAAAACTGAACTTGACCCACGAAATATAGGATTTCAGCCTCTTTCACAATACTAAACTTGTTCTTCCTTGAGATGAACTTCACCAGCAATGAATAGGATGAACTGAACCCTAAATTCAATGTTCGCTTCCTTTCTAAGCATTATTGAGAGTTTTGATACTTAGAGGTTGATGTCAACAATCCAAACTACATTGATCCACACTTGATGCTAATTCCCAAAGATAGCCTTGCCATCAAAAAGGAAGCTCTTTTTACATAGAACTGTCAAATCAAGCACAAACTAGCATATATGCTCATTGATAATGGAAACCAAAATAACCTTCTCTTGCTTCAATTGGAAAAGGAACTCAAGTTACCAAACTCAAATCATCCCAACTCACATTAGCTTGGATGGGTCAAAGATGCACATTAGCTTATGCTAATCACTTGAAAATAGATCAAATTGTTGGTAGAAGATGGAAAGATTTTTCCCAATATCTTATATGTTCTTACAAACAAATATGAGAAGACTTAAGAAAATATGATGATGATAACAAGTGTGACTAATTGCGTAAAGCAGGGGCTTCTAGGTTCAACCTTAGGCATGTACCCTCTTTCAATCCTAATATTACTTGGAATTATTTCTATTGTGCATGTCAAATGTTGGGTGATTATGTTGCTGGTATTTTCCTTCATTACAGTTACACTCATTAATTCTAACTCAAGATTGGAACTGGTAGTGGTACTAATATTCGTGCAAGGTCAGTAGCCCTTTAGGCCCTATTAAAATTTGTTATGGTTAAAGGTGTTCAAAATCTTCAGGTTGCTGGAGACTCGAAAGTGATAATGAGAGTTTTAAAGGTTGTCTGACATTGGATAGCTTGGTCCTCTCTTAGTGTCAGCACTATGTTAAGGAACTCCAGGAAGCTTTTCATTCAGTTTCTATTCAGCATGTTGATAGAGAATATAATTCTCAGGCAGATCATCTTTCAAAGGATCCCATTGCAATCAACAAAGGATTATGCATGGAAAATCAGAGGGAGGGTTTTGGTTTTAGCTTTGACAGAAATACTGTTTTAAAAGCATTTTACTAGCAGTTTTAAGATATTATATTGGGTTGCCTGCAATATTAGCACTATAGGTTTTAATGTCATTTTGATGTTCAAAATTTATTATAAGGATGTTTTGCAGAATCTGATGATAATTAGGAAGTTGTATGAAAGGAGCTCTTATGCGTAGGCACAGTCAATGTATACTGTAATTTCTACTTGAAATAAAATATGCCAGATTTACATTGTTTTTCTTGGAACAAAAAAGACATAGAAATGACGAAAATTTTATGTGGAAGAAGATAAGAAATTTTCTGTTGGTTTCCATTTTCAAACAACTCTTTTTTCATTTCCAAACTTGGCTCCTTTCGCCATGGTTCTTTAGATGACTGTAAAGACAAACTTTTATAGGCATACTCTTTTTATTTGATTATGGGTGGCTAAATGTGGGGAATGGGTGCTACCACCTAAAAATCTATCCTATAGTGGCAACTTGTAATTGGTGGCTGAATGTGGGGAATGGGTGTTACCACCTAAAAAAATAGATCTACAAAACTATTAACTTGATGAATTATTTCTGATTTCTCAGACACATCATTTCATTCAAACAAATAATTTCATTAGTCATTTCATTAGTCTATAGGTCCTACCACTTATTCTATATTTTTCTTCAGATGTGAGCCCAGAAACTGGATAGGATGAGATAAATATGGATGATCCCATCAAAGGAATACTAGCCAGTGACATTAATAACTATTTCTCAATTATACTCCTCAGTTGGACAGGACCTATTAAAGTCATTTTTTTATCTGATCTCGCTCATGTTGAACCAAATAGAGAGGTTTCAAATGGGAAGACCTAACCTATGAATGACAGAAAAGCTCAACCATAATTTGGGGCATATTTAATTGAAAAATATGGTGACAATATTTCCTTATTGAAATCACTAAAAGCATCACAGGTGGAAAGGTTTATTTCTTCAATTATATACATAGAAACACTTATATTTTCATGGGGTTTTAGCTGAGAGAGTTGTATAAAAATATAGTGTAACACTATTTGCAATGTGTGTGCAAAGAACGAACAACACCCATCGGATGTCTCTCGAATCCATCACACCCATGCCTATTGTCTTGAGAAGGTAGAAAGGTTTACAACTCGAAATGAGATAAGGACTATAGAAGGCTAGACCAAGAGGGTTTGGGATTTCCTTAAGGGTCACTGCGTCCGCATACACTTTGAGGTAAAACTCCTACTTGCAACTTGGTGATATAACGAAGGTAGCAAAGAATGGTAGATAAATTCCATGTTGGGAAAGTGGACGCATAGGTTTCTAGGCCTCGTGACCAAACATATATTCTGCACATGGAAATGCTGGAATGATAGTGATTTGTTTCCTTTAATGATGTGACTACTTAAGCCAAACTTCTCGCTAGAGGAAGCGATTTGGTTGAATCCATTAGTTAGCTAGTGAGTATCGTAAAACCAACAGCATCAAAAATAGAAATCCTAGAACCAACAACATCATACAACAAACCAAAAAAATCCATTGCCAGTCGATCCTTACCCAAAAAAATTCGTATGAATCAAAAATATCTTAAAACAAATATAGAAAATACAAAGCTAGGAAATAGAAAAATATAAAATCCAACTAACCTGTGACTCTGGGTATGCAAACTTCAATTGTGAATTTGTTGTTGCCTACATCTTCAAAAGCCTCCAAGTTCTTTATAATGTGTTTTTCTCCATGATAAAAGCTGTAATTATATAGAAAAAATTGTGAGCCCTAAAAAAATATTAATCACGTTATTATTTTTTCTCAAATATATCAAAACCCTCCCACCAGCAGCAAAAATCCTCCCACCAATAGCAAAAATTTGGTGCCAAATAACCAACACATCCATATTTCATCCAGTTTTTATCTAAATTTTAGAACCATCTACAAAAATTCAGCACCAAAGACCCAAAACCTCATCTTCTTGAACCAGTCCGGGTAACAACAGCCATTTCTCCTCTGTTCTTGGGCTTTCACACCAGTGACAAGTTTGACTTTCATTTAAATTTTTAATGACATCAACCATGCCCTCTCCCCGAGTTCGACTTTTGACAGACTTCGAATGTGGCATGCCCTCAAAACATCGTCTTCCTAAACCAATCCTCGTAAGAACAACGAGTTTTCCTCTGTTCGAGCTTTCATACAGGTGACAAGTTTGACTTTCATATATATTTTTTATGAAATCAACACATGCCCATGTTTGGATTCGATTTTGACATCTCCGCGACTTCGAATTTTTCGAATGTGTCATGCCATAAAACGTTTTACAAATCTTCAAACAATTTTTTTTTAAATAATTAAAATATTAATATTAATATTATTATTTATTATTTTAATTATTAATTAAATATAAAGTCACAATATATTTAAAATTTAATTTTATATAATATAATTAAAACAAATAAAATATAAATATTGATAATTAATATTTTAATAAATTCAATAAAATATAAATATTGATATTTATTATTTTAATAAATTAATTAAGGTTCATATCAAATAGTATATATATGTTAAATTGATGTCACACAATATATGTATGTCAAACATATAAATAAATTCTATATGTGTGTGAGTATTCACGGCTTGAGTAGGCTTAATGGTTAAGAGCATGTGTTTCCTCCTAAGAGGTCATAGGTTCAAAACCAGAGGGGGTAGAGTATGTATGTCTTCGTAGACTTGGCAGTCAAATCACTACACGGATGTGGGTCCCTTGTCCCACAAACAAGTGGGTATCATACACCAATTTGGTGTTTGGCTTGGTCGACGTGACCTTAAAATTAGATTATTATTATTATTATTATTATTATTATTATTATTATTATTATTATTATTATTATTATAACAAAGTTCCATACACTCTCCAATGGGAGTGAGGTTTGAGCAACACGTGGAAGGCGTCTGGCATGAGTAAATACAAGTGGAGCGAGGATGAGGGAGTGTCACACCCTCAAGTTAGTGTCGTGACGACCAAGTGGTGGGGGGCGCCATATATTGGCGAATGCCCACGTTGGGTGCGTTGTGTAGTGGTGGGCAGAGTCATGTGTTTTGGAAGATGCGATGAGTGGCAACGTCAAACGGGTGTGTGCCCTATAGCAGGCGAACGAGTCAAAGGTGTCACACGAAGTCGTGTTGGTGAGCGCGTTCAGTGTTACGGGAGCATTGTGTAGTGATTGGGTGAGCTAGGCAGGATAGGGCGCAGGTGGTCGATCAGTCGTTGAGGCAGATCAGGAACCCATGGTGGCCAGGGGAACCATGGGTATGATCACTCTAAGGTAAATGAGAGGTAGGGTATCCAACATTAATGTTTCTTGGAGAACTGTCATCCAGTACTTATCAAAAACCTAATGGAAAGAGTATTGGACACAATTGAGAGAATTTTAACACTGCAGATGGATTCAGAGAATCTTGTAGTGAAATGTAACACTTCGATATCAAAATTTCAATTTTCCATTTATGGCGTGACACAATTAAAATTTATTGACATAAATGACTAATTCATATACTTGTTGTACTGGTCATATTTTTATTCTTGGAATATAATAGTCATTTAAATTAATCATTATTAATTTTGTCACTTATTATCTAGTCATATATTTTAATCCTAGGCTAAATTGGTCATTTAAGTTAGTCGCTTTTAGTTTAGTCACTTATTATATATTCATATATTTTTATCCTTGGACTAAATTAGTCATTTAAGTTAGTCGTTTTTAGTTTAGTCACTTATTATCCAGTCGTATATTTTATTCCTAGACTAATTTAGTCATTTAAGTTAGTAATTTTTAGTTTGGTTACTTAAAATTGCTCAAATTTAGTAGTAATTCACTTGAAATAATAGTGGTGACTAACTTTTTTAGTCACCTGGTCATTAATTTCATCATTGTTTACTAGTGTTTCAAGCCTCTTACCTCTGGTTCACACTGACATTTTGACCTCTTTGATCCATAGTTGTAGGAACAGGCTTGTATGCATGCGTCCAGAAGGCTATAGCCATAGGTATAACACTGCATGTCAGAGGCGAGGACCCCAAATACTCAGTTATGTGCCAGTGTCCCTAAGATTTGAGCCACCTTTTGAGGCCTAGAACCCAATGCTTTACCCAGAACTTCATGAAAAGTTCAGAGATGATAAATAACAATAAGATAATGATAAAAAAGCAATCAAATCAATAAGAACTCATTTGGACCCCTCCTAGCCATGACATGAATTTTGTCAAAGATGTTACAAACATGAAAGCTATAGGTATAAACAACATATCTAACCATAGGGGTCTCATACTTATCTGAGAATCGCTAAGAATCATTACTCCCCTACATCATTATATGCAATGCCATCTATTTTTCCATAGATACATTGTGCATTAATTTACAAGTAAAAACATGGAGAGAGACATACATCATCACTTCGATAAAATACATACACATAACCAAGATAATAACAACATAAATACCATAGATAAAACAACAATAGAATCCACATAGTATCAAATACATTTTTATATCAAATACCAAGGGAATGAGCTCCTCATTAATGAATGTGGAAAACCAACCGGAGATGGGACTTCTACGTTCCACATGACCATATACTGGTTGAGCCAAAACTATCTTCAGCCAATCACCCTCGTGCTATATTCCAAGCATGAATGTGGGATCTCATAAAACACATCAATCAAAACCAATCCATGGCTTCCATAGGCCAAACTGCCTCAACCCTAAACCAAATATTCCACCTCATGGTCAGACATCATAACCATCACAGATTGGTCTCTACCTAAGCTTTTCTAAGGCTCCAGAGTGTTTTTTCCAACCAAGGCTCCATGACTAGTAAGTTAGCCGCAGTTGTTCTCGGGTTTCAGAGTGTTTGTCGAACCAAGACTCCAAGATTAGTAACACAACCCACCAAGGGCTCTAGAGTGTTTGTCCAACCAAGGCTCCAAGACTAGTAACTCAACCCAACAGTTGTCCACCAGACTCTAGAGAGTTTCAACCCACAGCTAAAGGTACATGAGAAACAACCAGAAAATAAGAAATGAAAATGAACCCACAACACCATGGTTATCTAGGAAATGGAAACATAGGAAAATCCACTATCAATCCAGGAAATCCTCCATGCCAATGACAAATTGACCAAGAAACCACATGCATACACCATGCATGCCAAGACTAGTGAGGAAAACATACATCCAACTCAACACCTTCAATCAAAACTGTTGTAGTTTTTTATCCTAATGTCCTCTTCTGCTCTCTTGCTCTTCCTTTTCCTTCTTGCTCCAAATCTCGAAGTATGCCACACTCTCCCACAGTGCTCCAAGAATACTCTAAGTGCTCAAGAGTATGGGAGCGAGAGAGAATAATGAGAGGTCCAAAACTACATTGAGAAAAACATTAAATAGAAAAAATATTACCAACTGATCCTCAAGAGCCTTTTTATTAATGAGGCCTCTATTTTCTTCATTTTCCATTATTTCCCTTAATTTTCCTCCTCACATGTGACCTATCACCTTTCACCTACCTTTTCTCCTATTTCCATTATTTTTATAGATAAATTCCAAATAATGCCTCATGCTTTTCCAAAGACTTATCCATTTCATTTTCCAATTTCCTTTAGCCATAATAACTGAAATGAAAACCCGCTATGATTTTTTTCCCACCATTCAACTTAGAGTACATGTCACATCACCATGGTCTTATATATATATTTTTACATGAAAATTTACCAGGGTTGTTATGGTGGCTCCCCTTTCTATTAAAATATCCCTTTTCCATAATCCTCTGGATTCTCGAGGTCAATCATATAAAAATGTCACACATAGGAAGAGAAAACCCCCAGATATAAAATGGTTTCAGTTTGTAACAAGATCGAATTGGCTTATGTCAATGAGGTTGGATCTACAATAACGGATTTGATATTGATTCTGATTTTACTATTGGGAATGTCTCTATTTCTGATTTTGATGGAGTCTGTGCCCTTAGAGGGGATGTAACTTTGCATGTGGTGCCTCCATGATTATTATTTCCATTAACATCCAAGGTTTTGGAGCGACCCCAAAATTAAGCTCCCTAAGAGGTATTACTCAAGTTCATAAACCCTCCCTAATACTTTTCCAAGAAAGGATGGTTTGTAGAGATAAGGCATTGGAGGAAATGTTGTTTGTGTGACTCGCATCACATATAGTTGGAACTGATGGTATTGGATTATCTGGTGGTCTAGGGGTTATGTGAGATCCAAAAATTATTGAGATGCAAAATTTTTTGGTGTGTGTAGGGAATATCATGACCGAACACATGATGGGAAAATGTCAAAGGGTTCAAATTGTCAATTCATATGCTCCATATGTGGCGTGTAGGCTATTTTGGGACCAGGTTGCACAATCTATAATCCTTCAGTTAAGTTCCATGATCATCACGGGTGATCTTAATTTTTTGATGGGGAGGGAAGAGATTTGGGGACATAAGTCTAGAGTTGATAGTATGATTGCTTATTTTAGAGGTTTGATATAGGGTTTTTCTATATTGGATGTGATGCTAGATCCTCTTACCCCACTTTGAGGAATGGGAGAACTATTAAGGAGGGTATCTAAAAAATAATGGATAGGTTTTTGGTCAATCAAAATATGGTTAATCATCCGACAGATACCAGACCCATTATCCTCATGAACCATTATTCTTCTCAGAGGAATACAGACACGTGATCATTTATTTGGAGGGTAATGGAAGGGACATTATTCATTCATGGGAAGAAGACATCTACAAGAATATTAGGGTGACATGGATAAAATTTGGGGATAAAAATACGAGATATTTCTACGCAGATTTCAATGTTGAGAAAAAGATCAATTCGATAAGGAGGATAAGAGATGACACTTGAAACATATTCAAATCATAGAGATCTATTGAATAGGAAAAGGTCACAAATTTCAAACACCAATTCTCAACACAAGAGGCATATTTCTGGTTGCAAATGAATTTCATCAAAGAAGTTCGAAACATGTTCACATCGGAGGATAATGACATATTGGGACAACCAATGATAAGGGAATAATTCAGAAATATATTGAAGGAATGTCCAAAGGAGAAAACTCTGGGCCTGGATGGGTGGGGGTTCAAAATTTTTATTCACTTCATTGATTTGATGATCCCATATTTGTTGGAAGTTGCTGAAGAATCTAGGATTCATAGATTCATAAACGTGAATTTCATAGCATTAATCCCCAAAAGGGTGGAACCAAGAACATTTGCAGATTATCGTCCCATATCTCTCTACAACTCAGTGTACAAAATGATATCAAAATTGATTGCGAGTAGGTTGAATTAGGTATTGTCGAAGCATATTATAGAGGAATAGTTTGGTTTCTTAGAAGGTAGAAAAATACAACATGTAATTGGTATTTCCCAGAAGATGATGCACTCTTTTAAATCAAGGAAACAAAGAGCTCTCCTTCTAAAGGTAGACTTGAGAAAGACATATGATTACATTGACTGGGAATTCCTCTTCTCGATCCTGTGAAAATTTGGTATGTCTCTATTTAATATAAAATGGTTTTTGGCATGTTGCAAAACTAAAAAAAATTCTATCGTTATTAATGGCTTTCATTCACAATTTTTCAATGCATATATAGGAATTAGACAGGGTTGTGCCATGTCTCCATTTCTCTTTCTCTTAGTTATTGATTGTTTCAGTAAAAAAATGACGGTGTCAAAGGATAATGGAATTATTAAAGGGATTAGAGTAACCAAAAATATTCCCATCTCTCATTTAATGTTCGTAGATGATATGTTACTCGGTGGCGAATCCACGGTGGGGGAGTGGAGAACCATTAAATACCTCATTGAATAATTTGGAGTTGCATATGGTTTGTGTATGAATCAAGGTAAATCGATCGTGTTACACGATGACAGTGAGGAGAATGTAACAAAGGAAATATGTGATCTGTTTGGGTTAGCATCATCAATCCTGGATGATGGTTTCACCTACGTTCGGTTTAAGATGAAACCAAAAGGATACTATAACTAGGATTGGGCTTGGTTAATTGAAAGTTTTCCCAAAAAATGAAAATTTGGAAGTACATATGGTTGACGAGTGGGGGAAGGATGGTAATGATGAAATCAATGCTACAAAAAAATTCAGTATATTGGATGCACATTTATTTAATTCCAAGAGAGATCATCCATAAGATAGAAGCTATTATGAGTTGCTTCTTATGGGCAGGAACACAGTTACAAGACAAGATTCATATGGTACGATGGCCAACACTTGGAAGGCAAGTGGAGGAAGGAGGTTAGAGTTTCATAGATACATACACTTGTAACAAGGATTTGATTATAAAAATATGTGAAGGGAAATGTCATGAAACAGTGTGTGGTATCATATAATTAAGGAAAAATAAATGTTTGGTCAAACCTGCTCCTCATGGATTAGCAACGGTGCCAAGAATAAATATGTTATATCACAAATATGGAGAAGTATGTTGCGCACTCTGTTGAGAAATCTAGGGCATAGAAATTAGGTGATTTCTCTTGTAATGATAACTACTTGTGATTTTTGTATACTCCTTTATATTATGATATTATATTTAGTTATATTATTATAGTGTTCTTCATCAAAAAACTACCAAAGCATAAATAATAAAGAGACAAGAGACACAAAATATAATCGATTAACCAGGGCCAAAAGCTCTCCCACTTGAGAGGAAAACCCAAATCAATTATTCTTCTTATAGAGACTTCGATTGACAAAAACCAAGACCAGGAACCTTGACCTATTTGACCTCTCCAATACTAAGACACCAAGCTTCTTATTTTGACTTTTATTTCTTAATAGAATCAATGATAGTCAACTGTATGTTTCTTCTTTGTACCTATACTACCTTTCATATCTCGACTTCCTTTTCTCTGCTTTAGACCTGGAACTTCTTGGCCCTAATTCAGAAACCCTAGTACATGTAGATGACCTTCGCGTGTGCCGTGATTTCCTTCACTTTAGGTGGAGGTTGGCTCCTTGGAAACTCGACATGAGATACTCAGTTTTCTCGTTGACTTGACCTTCAAAAGGGACGATAGTACTTCGGCTTCTTCTGTAATAGATAACATCTATACTTTGCACATGTGGAGTGATTCAACCCAAAACAGAGCCAAAAACAAAGCTAAAGATATCACTCTTCCTTTTCTTCTCTTCGTTGGTTATGAAGCTCCTTTCCCAGTGATTCTCACACTCCTTATTGTAGATTTCTCCTTGATCAAAATTATGTCCTTAAAATTAAGTCGAGTTGCCCTATTTATAGTGGTTTTCCCATATAAATTATCTGACTTGAGTTATGTGTGAGACAACGTGTCCTTTGGTAAAGCTTCATAATTTCATTTAATGCTGAATTGAAGGGGATGCTCGAGCTTGATCTTGGAGGGTCTCTTTGACTCATTCAATGATACACATATATTTGTAACATGCCCAAGAAGGGTCTTCCATACATAACATTGACTTAATATACTATTATGACTTGATGACAAACCTAAAGGCTCACAATGACAACCTTAACTAAAATAAAATTCCTTGATCATGAAACCCATGATTCAAGCATTACAAAAATAATTTTATTTTCTTCTTTACGTTAATTACATAAATCATATTTACACATGTCATTATGAAGACCGAACCTAGTTACACTTTTCGACACACTATACACTGGATGTTGGGGTTTGTCCATTTTGGGGTTGGAGATGGATCCAAGATCAAAATTGGATTAGATGCCATCATGGGGAAGGTTATAAATAATTCATTATCCTTTCAGATGCTGCAAATCCTTCACAGAAAGGACATTATCAGCCTGCAACGGATATATATGTTGGGGACTCAAGACATTGATCAACAGAATTGGTGACGGGCTGAAGATCTTGGCATACCATAGACATATCATGATGAATGGGGGTCATACGTAGTGCAGCTTTGATCTACTGGCGTCACTCTTGGTGATAAGCAAGAATGTATGACATGGTGGTGAAAAATGAAAAATAACAATATGATGGTCCAAGACATCTACTTGAAGTTTCCAAGGCTCGGAAGGATCAATGACTATAATAAACGTCTACAGGATATATCGATATGGCATCTCCCAAAAGAAACAAAAATGTTTTTGTTGTCTAGAAACACATGATTTTATATTAACATATAACAACTTACAAAATCGTGGGTTCATTGGTCCTGAAATATGCCCTCTATGTTCATATGTCTTCTATCATGGTTCACTCCACAAAGGAAATAAAGGTCCGTCCTATTATATATCATATGTATTATATGGTGAAGTAGGAACACTAGCATTTTTTATTAGAAAAATGCGATTGTTAGAGAAGTCATTATTAAGAAAATTGTTTTTTTCAACGAGATTGGGCCGGTGATCAAGTCTAACAAAAAAAAGAAATGAAAATTCATTGATATTTGGAAAGAATATCCAGTTGGGTTTTTTATGGAGCTAACAATAGAAGGAAATGTGGATGTGGTGCATTAATAGTTACTGAGCCTAGTAGTTTCTTCCACTTCTGGTGGGAGGGTGGAATGGGATCAAACAACAAATAGGAGATTACAACATTATGGGGAGTCCTTATCCCAACAAAATGGCTAAGGTTAGACAAAATTCAGTTATATGGAGATGCAAACGGAATCATTGACTAGGTATCATGGTAAACACATGCAACTTCAACTACTCATAGGGGACATTTAACACATACCTGATTTTTATGGAAGTTTTGTATCTTTAGATAATGAAAGTGTTCATTTATGAAAATGTAATGGTTACAAGGTATAGTTTGATGTTAAGAAAAAAAAAAATTGTAGAGCAGGAAAATAGAGATCTATGGGAATAGGAATGATAGGAGAAGTATGAAAGGATAATATAATGAACACAATCTGAATTGTGTACTATCCTTATATTTTAATACAAAGATAATGTTGTTTTCTTTTTCTTTTTTTTTCTTTTTTTTATCTAAAGAAAAAAAATAGCATTCAAAATAATTGAAATAGTCAAAAAACACATATTAAAACATAATCGATGGAGACCCCGAAAAGTACTCTAACTATGTTACTACCTATCCACGTTCAACAAAAGTGACTTCATGCTCCTCTCATGAAGAACACCTCTGTTGTCAGCCTCCATTGCCCTAAATCCCATCAATTGTCCTTCATTGCTTTGCTTCCTGAAGAACCCATCAATAACACAAAGACGAACTAATAATCCTTTACCTTTACCGTTTTTACTAGCGCTTCATATTGAAAATTTTAAGACAAACGCTTTCTTTCTTCTTAAAAAACTCTCTTAAAAGCCCCCTCCGTGTAGTAGTGTTGAATGCAACAAAAGACAAGTCGTCTCTAATCATATCAATAGAGATTGAAGGGACATAAGATGAATTGATGTCCAGGAAATCTTGCAAGGAAAAATTCTCGCATTCTTCAGATTTGGTTACCCCCACAAAACGAAGAGCCTAATAAATCCTTGTCTTTATATAACATAACATGAATGGTAAGTGAAGTAGCAATCTCGGTATATGTGTGGGACAATAGTAGCATGCAAGCTAGCAAACTTAGGGCGCATTGTCAGAGTTAATTTTGCAATTGTTAGATAATATTGTCTTAAATTGATATGTTTTTGTCTTAATATACTTGTGTCTCAAACTTTTTTGTCTTAAATATAAAGTTGTGTCTTATAATAGTTTTGTCTTAAATTTTATATTTAAAACAATTCAATTAATATTAAATTTTAACGTAAAATAACTAAAATAAAAATTATTTTTAAGAAAAAAAAAAAAAATCTAAAAAATGCAATGATTGTTAGTGGTGGCAACTTGTTCAATTAATAGGAAAAACCGTGGAAATTGTTTAATATTTTTCCGTTTTTATTATATATATATATATATATATATATATATATATATATATATATATATATCCGATCAATTAGAACCAAAAATCACGGCAATCACATGGATGGCTAAATTGGAATAATGAGTAAGCGGGAGAGTAAGCGGGCTCTTCACGGTTTCGACCAAATCTTGGAATCCAGCATGAATGGGTTATTCAGCTTTGTCACTTTTTGAAATCTGCGCCCACATGAATGGAGTTTGGAGTTTGCATTTGCTTGACAATTCCCATGCATTTGCTTAACAATTTCCATGCATTTACTTTTTGACTTGAATTATTTTGACCCAACTCTTCGGTTCCAACCTAATCATGAAAATGCGTCCACGAAAGTTTGGATTTGGTTAATGTTATTATATTTTTTTTTTCAGAAAGAAAAAAACGCTGTATATATTAATAAAAATAAAAATATATGACAGTACATGATATGTTAATGTTATTATATATATATATATGTATGTATGTATATATATGTGTATATATCCGATCAATTAGAACCAAAAGTCACGGCAATCACATGGATGGCTAAATTGGAATAATAAGTAAGCGGGCTCTTCACGGTTTCGACCAAATCTTGGAATCTAGCATGAATGGATTATTCACCCTTGTCACTTTTTGAAATCTGCCCCACATGAATGGAGTTTGGAGTTTGGAGTTTGCATTTGCTTGACAATTCCCATGCATTTGCTTAACAATTTCCATGCATTTACTTTTTGACTTGAATTATTTTGACCCAACTCTTCGGTTCCAACCTAATCATGAAAATGCGTCCACGAAAGTTTGCATTTGGTTAATGTTATTATATATATATATGTGTGTATATATATCCGATCAATTAGAACCAAAAATCTCGGCAATCACATGGATGGCTAAATTGGAATAATGAGTAAGCGGGCTCTTCACGGTTTCGACCAAATCTTGGAATCTAGCATGAATGGATTATTCACCCTTGTCACTTTTTGAAATCTGCCCCACATGAATGGAGTTTGGAGTTTGCATTTGCTTGACAATTCCCATGCATTTTCTTAACAATTTCCATGCATTTACTTTTTGACTTGAATTATTTTGACCCAACTCTTCGGTTCCAACCTAATCATGAAAATGGGTCCACTAAAGTTTGCATTTGGTTAATGTTATTATATTCAACTGTTTTTATTTATTTACATTAGAGTTTTGTATTTGCTTAATAATTTTCATAGCACGACAAACAAGTATTAAGTTAACTGCTCTATCTTTTTACATTATTCTTATTCAGTAAACAAGATGAAAAGGTAAGATTCCCTATTTTGGTAGTGAGTGTTTGTTTTACTTTTTGACATAAAACGTTACTTTGTAGGTGACATTTACTAACTTCAATGGATTCACTATTTTGGTAGTTAGTGTTTGTTTTACTTTTTGACATAAAGCGTTACTTTGTAGGTGGCATTTACTAACTTCAATGGATTTTTTTTATTAAAGAAGTATTTTATTTTTTCATGGATTTTTTATTTTAAGCTAATAATAAGTACTTAAGTAGAAATAATCTAATATTTTATATATGGAGTGGTATTTACGAATTAAAAATATATTAAATTTCCAAATAGTTATGGATTCGATCTTAAGCTGGTAAGTTAGAGTAGGAATTTTAGTTCAAATGCAACTTCTGATGACTCTCACTAGTGGAGGTGGGGGGCTTCTTTTAAAAATGTGGTGGAATGTGGTGGTATTTACAAAATAAAAATAGATTAAATTTTTAAATAGGCATGGATTTGATCTTAAGTTGGTATCTTAGGGTTCAAATGCAACTTTTGATGGCTCCCTCGGGAGGTGGGGGCTTTCTTTTAAAAATGTGGTAGCTGAAAGGGGTTGAGATCAAAGAAATTAGGAAACCAAGTGGCTTTGAAACAAACATGAATGTTAATTTTGGTCCAACGTTTCAAGCAACTAAAAAAGGGTGAAAAAGGAAAAAGCTTCCTGAATCAACAAATAAAAAATATAGTACATGAAAGAACCTACACTAATCTGCAAATTTATAGGTGTTTGGACATCAGAAAGATTGTTAAGAGGGTGGGTTAAGAGGGTGGATAGGGTGGGGTGGATTCATAAGTATTGATGTAAGATTGTTACGAGGGTGGATTCAAAAGTACTGCGGTAATATTCTTTTTTTTCATGCATGGTATTTTCCCGTGGTATTTGTTGTGGTATTTTAGCATGGTGTTTGTCCATGTTATTTTCATTCATTTTTATAGAAAAACAATAAAGTATATGTTTCTAGAAGATTGGACAGAGTCCATCAAGCCTTTAAAAGGGGAGAGGAGAAAGCCATTTGGATCAACTTGGATTTGTTTTTCATACTGATGAAAACCCATGGTGATTTCCTTGGTGGATCCATCCATGGTTCACAAGTGTGATTTAGTGTTTCAGTTTAGCAATGCAATGAGAAATTGTGCATCTCATTTCCAAAGGCTTCATTCTTAATTGTATTGACATGTATAGTTTTCCAACTATTAATAGAATAAAGTAGTTGTCATTTCAACTTATTTTATGTTCAGCTTTTCTGGTAAAATTAGTAATATTTAATTCATATATGCATTCAAAGATGCATTTTAAACAACAAAGAACCATGATTTTACCAAATATTTTATTACAAGAAAAACTATAACTTAGAAGAGTTAGATTGGGAACATTTAATATCACCAATATAAATCTAGGTATTTATGTTGCTAAAGGCACCCAAAACAAAAACATTAGTTGTGGTCAATCTATAGTTAATTATAGTTTAAAAATTACAACCATAAGTTGATCATATTTCACTGTAATCAACCAAGTGGAAAAAATGGTGAAAGCAGGTCAACTATACTCATCATTGTCAACAATGGTCAATATGGCCAACCATATTCAACCATGATCAATATAGCTTGCTAAATTTATCCATGAGCAACCATAGTCAATCATTTTCACCCATGTTCAACCTAGTAAACCATGGTAAATCAAAATCAACCATAGGCAAGGTGGTGAACCATGTTCATGGCATAGTCAATTTATAATCTCACATGCTCATGACATAGTCAATTTATAATCTACCACATGCAACTCTAGTTTAACATGAACAACTATGGACACCCATAGTTAACTATTTGTTAACCATAATCCACCCGTCTCAACTATAACTTTACCATATTTTACAATAATAAATAGGTTGACCATTATTTTTTATCTTTCACATAAAAAAATAAAAATCACAAAAATCAACATTTTACAACTACTTTATTATAAGGCTTGAACGTTTTCACACTTTTCTCGAATCCTGTGTAATATAATTGAAGAGGTCAACATTTCGGGTGAACACTTCACCCATCTTCAGGAGGAGGAAGCTTAGCCGAAGATAGGAAGAGTGCACGAACTGAAAGAATAAATCCTGTGTAATATGATTGAAGAGGCCGACATTTCGGGTGAACACTTCACCCATCTTGAAGAGGAGGAAGCTTAGCCTAAGGTAGGAAGAGTGCAAGCATTGAAAGAATAAATAAAAGAGCCATTAAAAATTCAAAAAAGTTGATAGAATTCAAAATTATCCACTAGGGAAAAATTATAAAATGATTAAAATAATTAAAATAATTAGTGAATTATTATTAAACTAATTCAATGAATTAAAAATAAAATAATTTAAATTAGCCGTTAAAGAAAGAGATAGATATATTATATTAAAGTTCATTTTAAATTAAATTAATATAAACTAATTTGATAATATTAAAAAGAACATAATTTAGGAGATAATTTTTTTTGATTAAATTTAATTATAGAAAATATGAATGACAAGATTAAAAATAAACAAAGGGGAGAAAAGGTAGAGAGGCTTATAAGGTTTAATTGAATTGGGTAATTTAATTTGTCAAATTACGGATTTGAAAATGGAAAACCTGCATATTAAATTGGAATTTTATTTTATTTGAATATAAATATTGATTTAAATTAAAAATAATTTGATAATATTAGCAAAATTCAAAAATTGAATTAAATTTTAATTAAAGAATATAGGAATGATAAAATTAAAACTAAATGTAAGGGAGCTTAGATAGAGATAATTATAATTTTTAATTTGAAAAAGGAAATTTAATTAGTTAAATAAGGGAGTTGAAAATAAAAATAATGAAAATTTGTAAGGGAAGAAAAATTAATTATCAAAATTTTAAAAAGGAAAGGGGAAGGGGAAAGAGGATTATGAGATGAGGGGGGAAGGGGAATGGTTAGAATGGGTTAGAATTGGGATTAAAGGATGTCACATGTATAAGAAACTTACCATAAAAAAATTAACTATGTACCTTCATTACTTACTATACACATTTGAATTTCTATTCATGTAGTATATCCTTACCAATGTTACATCATATATATATTGCAACACACAGGCACACACACACACAAACACATATTTAAATCAACGCATGGACATATTTACCAACTAATTATTCATTTGAGTATCATATCAATGAGATGTAGGATTTTTTTTAATACAATTATATGGTTTATATTTGTGTATCTTATATAATACATGACTGTTATGAATGTGTTATTACTCGCACATGATAACTAGTACTTTAGACATATGAATTTGATTAATATCATTAATGGTTTTCCATCTCGACTCTCGATTCCTTCGGTTATCTGTCACGATGGTTAGCTGGCAGTTCTCCCACACTATCATTTCCATCGGGGTCCTGGCCACCGTTGATATTTGGAAACCTAGATTGGACAATCATGGGGAAGGTATGGATGGTTAGGGAAACCACCCACCCCATGTCTTTTCATCTGGATTATTCGACACTACTGCTCAAATCCGTTCATCTCTACAAATATTGTTCTGTTCCTGAGACAGCTTTGTGTGTCCCGTATTAGCGCTTGAGGTAATAGTTCGTCTTCCTTGCAAAAAGTTTAGCTCTTCACCATCCGGTTCTTACTTAACCATTTATTTTTCACACATGAATATACTTTTCTCGTTTTATGCCAACGAGTTTGGGCGTTTCCTCCTTACTGTGTTTTGCTTTACTGTGAATGTTTCCTCCACTGTGTGATATGTTGAGCTTCACCATGTTACAGGTATGCACTGCTACATGCCTTACCGTTTACAACTTTGGGATTTAGATACTTTAGACTGGTGGCTAACCCCGATAAGGGTGTATCAGTTGGACCTCGTCCGTTTCACAGTTTATCATATTCAAGGCAAGTGTAATCCGAATGTTTCCATTTTGGTTGATTCTTCATGCTGATTTAAGGGTGCGAGTTTGGCCATTACATGCCCTGCATGTGTAGGTAAATTATCGGGACCCTTTAATGGTTTTCTTCTTTGAAACTGTTTAGTAATTTTAGTGCTTTGTTCTCATATTTATTTTGGGGTTATTCCTAAGCCCTCATGCTATGGTTACTCCCCTACTGTTCTTTATTTGGTGCATGTCTGTCTTAATATGGAACCACATGGGTCCCTTCGAGCTCAACACCATGCTTCCAAGGCGGCCACATAGGTATGACCCCTACTAATTGACTGTCATTCCTTCCTTTTCTCATTTTTCTGTCTTCATTTCTAAGGGTTATACCCTCTATGTGAACAGGTGCAGCATCCGACCGCAGTTACTCCTTTGCATGCAAGGGATTTCTGAGTCTTTAAACTCGTTAAAGGGTTTTTGGCATAGTGATACCTTTTTCAGACTTTCTTGAATATTTTCCCTTATGTTTAGCAGTTTTATGAACCATTACTCTTGGGTATGGAGGCATTCGCACCATGTACTTACTGTTAAGCTGGTGTCAGCATATTTTCTTTGTTAAATTCAGAGGTAGTCCTCTGTGATTCAGCACAAAACTTACGGAAGTAACAATGATTTAGTATTTATCTTCTTATATCTTTTACTCAATATATATTTCTTATAGTGAATGTAAAGTTCATGTATTTATCTGGCTATTTCCTCCACGTAAGGGTTTTGTAATTGATTAAGAAATTTGAGTTTTCTGTATTCGAGAAGTATTCGACTATTATGACAGTGCGTTTGTTTTTCTTTTAGTTTTCTACATTTTTTGTATGGCTTCATAATTAAGTTGTAATTATTTTAGCTTCTTTCGACAATTGACATTCAATATATTTACTACAACATGTTTATTCTCAGTTATTATTGTATGATACAAAGTCTCTGGATAAAATGGCCAAAGGACCATGACCCCTACCCTATCACCATGGGGCTCGGCTCTAAACCTCTGAGCCTTATTATTATAAATTTGAAAATAATTGTTTTACCCATATACTACAATTTTTTATGGTTTCTTTATTAGATTACTGAGCCATGACGGTGTGAGCACATTAGTTATATTACATGTAGCAAGAATGTATTATTTTGTTTACATAGTTTTTGTCTATATCATGTAGGGTCTATATTCTATATCGAGTTTGGGTTGTAGCGATCTGTGATTATTTCCAACTGCTTAACACATAATAAATTTTATTTTCTAAATAACCTTGTTCCATTTTTTCTGGTTATGTAAATTTCACTTTCAGATTCTGCCTTCTTGATCTAGATTTACACAGGAATGCAACAGAATACACATGTAACCATAAATACAAATATGTAGCAGAAATAACACTTCATTTCATTAATATCAAAGAACTGAAATTTTCTTACAGACATAATAGAAATTAACTAGCTAGGGCGCTGGCAGCTTATCTCTGAGAAGATATGTGGCAGCTACAGGCCTCTAAACTGAGTTACAATGAAGCTCGAGGGTATATTTATTATTTAGAAACAATGGAAAACTCTAAACATCCAAAACACTAACCCTAGGAGATGAAGCGCCAAAACTATGGGCCCCATTTGGGTAAATTGCTGTTTCAACTTCTCGGGGACGTAACTTTGGCATACAATATCCGTTTGACGCGCTCAATAGCTCATTAGAAAGATCTATCCGAGGAGTAAAACTTTTGGTGCAAGAAATATTTTCTCATCTACTCTCATGTTTCCCAAAAAACATCATTTAGGGCCTCAAAATGGCTCCGAAAGTTCAGAACCCAAAAAACTGTCAAAAATAGTAAGTTGTGCCAAAACTAAAAAACTGAAAGAGACAATGGTGGGGCCCCAAGTGGAATAGGTGGGTGGCCACCAATATCCACCTGGATCATTCCTCCCCCCTTAGGAATCAATGGTCCCCATTGCATTGAGTTCCTCCATGAGATGAGGAAACGTTTGTTGAACTTGGTCCCTGGTGCTTGCCTTGGTGTAGGAGTTGGCTAGCTTTGACAACCTAATATAGTTGGATCTTTTGTTAGCGAGTGTTATTGATTTGCATGTCCATGATATAATCTATGGTGGCATGTTCCATGCAGTCTAGGTTTAACTCTGTTGTTATGAGTTATTCTGCAATGTCATAGGTGTCCAGTAGAGGTGGGAAGTAGGGATGAAGGCGGTCCACATTGAATACCAGGTGCAGACCAAGGAATGGTGGAATACTAAGCTCAAAGGAATTGTTCCCTACTGCCTTGGTGATGGTGTAGGACCTATATCGGAGCGGGCAAAGCTTGCAGTGGGGTCCACTGAGGCACTTCTTTTGCAAATGTGGCCACACTTTGTCGCCCACCTGGAAGTTGTGTGGTACCCGATGTTGATCATGTCGTTGCTTGTACTTAGCATTGGATATGTCCAATATGTCATGAACTTGTTGGCGGATGTGTTTAATGCACTCGATGAAGTTGTTCGCTTTGTCAAATTTAGACTGGACATGAGCAGAATCGGCCCGAGTAGCTGTAAATGGCATGGCTACATTAATGGGACATAGTGGCTAGAATCCCAAGCCCACCTAAAAGGGGTTGTGGCTGGTTGAGCTGTGGAGAGCCCAATTATAACTATGTTTTATATAGGGGAGGCTCTCATCCCATGTTCATGGATGACTTTAATTGTATATGTGCAAAATGTGTACAATCATCCTGTTGACGACCTCTATCTGGCCATCAGTTTGGGGATGGAAAGCTATGGAATTGGTGAGCTTGGTGTCCAACATTGACCAAAGGTTGGACCAAAATGTGCTGAGGAACCTGTTGTCGCGATTTGATATGATAGACCGTGGGATCCCAAAATGCGCCAAAACTCGTTCAAAGAAGAGTTTAGCAGTGGCTTCTGCTATGATGTTCTTCTTGCAGGCCACCATAATGGCGATCTTCAAGAATCTGTCGACGACCATGAAAACACAGTCATTTCCATGCTTAGTAGAAGGAAGGCCTGACATGTAATCCATGGAGATGGATTCCCAAGGTCGACTAAGGGTAGGTAGCGGAGTATAGAGGCCTTGTTTCTTGATGGTAAGTTTGGCAATGGTGCAAGCAGTGGATGATCTTATGTGCTTATCGACATCTTGTCGAAGGTTCAGCCAATAGAAATACTTCTGCAGTATTGCCACTGTTTTTTTGACCCCGAAATGCCCAACGACTCGACTGTAGTATGCTTCCCATATCATCTTCGCACACTTGCTTGAAGGAACACAAAGGTGTCCCAGGTGACATAACAGTGCATCTTGGAGGTGAAAATTTGGAACTTGCGTAACCCCCAAGAGTGCCTTGTATGTGTGGCCAAATTCTAGATCGCTCTTGTAGAGAAGTGGCCAATCAGAAGTCTCATGTCCATAAGAGTTGAGAATGGTTGTTAGTGCCATGGTTAATGGTCGGCTGAGGCAGTCTGCAACATTATTGGTGCTACCCTTCTTGTACTTGATGTTCAGATGAAACTGTTGCAGATATGTAGACCAATTTTGATGGCAATTGTTTTGCAGCTTCCCTTGTGTCTGTATGAATTGTAGGGGTTGGTGGTCTGTGTGGATGATTGTTTCCTTCCCCAAAATGTAATACTTTCATTGTCAACAAGCCTGCATAATGCAACACATTTCTTTGTCATAAGTGGGATACTTGCAAACTGTGTCGAACAATGTCTCACTATGATATGCAATTGGATGCCCCTGTTGAGTAAGAACTACCCCAATAGCATAGTCAAAGGCATTTGTCTCAATCTCAAATGGTTGTTGCAAGTCTGGTAATGTGAGCACGGGGGCAGAACAGAGGCGATGTTTCAATTATATGAACGCCTTTTGTTGAGATTCCAACCAAAATAATTTTTCTCTCGCTCCTCCCTTGGTGACTTGACTCAAGGGCCAAGTGATATGAGATAATCCCAACACGATCCTGCAGTAGAAATTAGCAAGACCCAGCAAGTTGCAAAGCTCTATTATAGTGGTTGGGGCTGGCGAGTCTCGAATGACATGGATCTTGGTTGGATCCACATGCACCCCCCTTTCATGAATAATGTATCCCAGATGTTTAACCTGGGTCATGCCAAAAGTGCACTTCTCCAAATTGGCACACAAATTGTGTTGCTGTAGTGTTTGGAGGACTTGTCGGATGTGGTGGAGGTGCTCTTCCCAAGTTTGGCTGAAGATCAGAATGTCATCCAAGTACACTACTACAAATGAGTTGGTGAATGGCCTCAAGGTGTCGTCCATAAACCTCATGAAGGTTGCGGGCGAATTTGTCAACCCAAAAGGCATGACCAACCATTTGAAAAGGCCCTCCTTGAAAAGGCACTCCTTAGCTTTGAAGGCAATCTTCCACACATTGGAGTGTTCGATGGGTACCTGGTGATACCTAGACTTCAAGTCGATCTTGCTGAAATATTTTGCCCCTTTGAGTTGGTCTAGAAGGTCATCAATCCGTGGGAACAGGTACCCTATTCCGGAAAGTGATCTTGTTCAGTGTTCGATAGTCAATACAGAGTCTCAAAGTCCCATCGTTCTTCTGTACAAGCACGATCAAGCTCCAACAAGGCGATGAACTTGGCTAGATGTGACCTTTCCGCAGTACCTCCTGAATTTGCCTCTTGATTTCATCGTTCTCCAGAAATAGTGCCGATAGATCGGTCCAATGGGCAGCGATACACCTAGGGTCAGATCAATGAGGTACTTGACCTGATAGTGTAGAGGCACCCCTATGGGTGAGGTGAAAATGTCCCCGTACTCCTCCACAACCTTGTCCATTTGTTGTTGTCGTGTAGAGGAGCCATGTCTGGAGGTCGTGGCCATAATCTTCTTCTTGCCCTGGGGGTGGATCATCAAGAAAACAAATTTCCTGGTTTGGGAAATGAGCTTACTGCATTGTTTTGCAGTAACCAAAGAGATAGTGGTAGGCGGTGGTACCTTTGGTATCCTATACATCTTATTTCCCAAGGTAACAATAACAGTGCGAGGTCATGACTCATACACAACATGTCGCTTCCACAAGTATGGTTGGCCTAATAATACATCAAAAACATCAATAGGAGCAATGTCACATAATACCTCATTTGTGAACGGATTGATGCTATAGGAAGGCGGCACTATTGGTTGACATAGAGATCCCGCCCTTGGTGAAGCCACCTGATGGTGTATGGCTGTGGGTGCGCTATGGTCGGCAAGCCAAAGCGCTTCATGATAGCTACTAAAATGAGGTTCTTTTGGCTCCCATTGTCGACATGAACTATAGCGGGGAACCCTTTACCCACATCTGGGAGTGGAAGAGACATTCTGCCTCCTCTGGATCCTCTGGTTCCTCCTTCTGGATCTTCGCAATGACAACAGTGGCGTTGGGCTCTACATCAATAATTTGTTTCCCTTTATCATTCCCCTTGTTAGGTTCTAATTCAGATTCGGAGCATGCATCTGATGCATAAGCCCTTATCTCGGCCACGAGTGACTGCTTGGCCCGACACTCACTTGTGTTGTGAGTGGAGCTCTTATGGAACTCACACCATTTTCCCGTGTCCTTTGGCTTCGTAGTGTTTTTCTTTGCATGTGGCTTTGTTAGGTTTTCTTAGGCCACCATGCCTTGGCATTGTCCTTTGTTCTATGGTTTGGGGGCACCTTTCCCTTGCTTTTGATTTGCAAATCCAAAGTCTCGCTTCTTCTGCTTGAATTTATGCTCAATCTTGGCAACATATCGGTATGTCGTACCAAGTGAGGAGATGTCAAGGAAATCCATTTCCTCCTTAATGTATCTATGTAGAAAATTGCGATACTTTAGCACCAATTTTTTCTCTGAATCTTTGATACCCAACTTTGTGTGTAGGGTATGGAACAGATTCGTCATCTCATGCACATCTTGATCCCTTTGTTGCCGTAACGTGGTACATTGTATGTACTTGTCCTCATAGCTCCCCATGGGATAGTATTGTTCCTTTATGGCATCTCATAAATAATTCCAAGTTGGTATGGTTGAGAATAGAGAGGGTTCTGTCTCATCCTTTTTCTCACAGTAGGTTTCCCACCAGTCCTTGGCATGGGGGGTAGCTTTGAGGAGTGCAAAAATAATCTTCTCCTGGTCGGAAAAGTCATGGACCGAGAAATATCCTTCTAATAGATTCAACCATCTATTTATGACATCTGCATCTATTTTACCCTCAAATATGGGAATGTCAATGTTTACTTGTACCTTAAAGGGATTCGTGCCTCCAGAGTGGCTGATGGATGTAGATGTGCCGTCGGTGGGCAGTCGTTGAAGGATCTAGGCAAAGTTATCCATCATCGCGTTACTTTGTTTTTCGAGGGCCTCCTTGAGAAATATTTTGATAGGATCTCCTACTCCCCCATCTTTCTTTTCATCCCCCATGGGTGGCTGTCGGGGTTTGTGAGGCTGATCTTGCAAAGGTTCAGTCAGATCGGGCCCCAACTCCTTATACACTGACCTTGTTGGGGACATGCAAAGAAAGATCGAGAAAAAGCAGACCACTCTGATACCACTAATCCATATTTATGCATGAACTCAATAGAATACACATGTAACCATAAATAAAAATATGCAGCATAAATAACACTTCATTTCATTAATATCAAAGAACTGAAATTTGCTTACAGAAAGAATAGAAATAAACTAGCTAGGGCGTTGGTAGCTTATCTCTGAGAAGAGATGTGGCGGCTACAGGATTCTTAACTGAGTTACAATGAGGCTCAAGGGCCTATTTATTATTTAGAAACAATGGAAAACCCTAAACAACCAAAACCCTAACCCTAGGAGATGAAGCACGAAAACTATGGGCCCCGTTTGGGTAAATTGGTGTTTCAACTTCCCGGGGACGTAACTTTGGCATACAATATTCGTTTGATGCACTCAATAGCTCATTAGAAAGATCTATCCGAGGATTACAAATTTTGGCGTAAGTAAGAAAAGCATGGCTGCTCTCGGGTTTCCCAAAAAACGTTGTTTAGGGCCTCAAAACAGCCCTGGAAGTTCAGGACCCAAAAAACTGTCAAAAATAGTAAGTTGTGCCGAAACTAAAATACTGAAAGAGAAAATGGTGGGGCCCCAAGTGGAATAGGTGGGTGACCATCAATATCCACCTGGATCACTTCTACTCTTAAGAAATTGGAATTTTCTACACTCTTCTATCCTAACAAAAATGAATAAATAACATAACAGTGAAACTAAGTTATACACACTTCTTTCTTGTTTCTATCACTTGAACTATAAAAGGAAAATAAAAATACTTATCTCTGTATTTTTCTTTCAGACAACTAATGGTTCCACCCAACCCTTAGAGAGGCAATCACGTCCTCTGCTCCCCCATGCTTTGCACAAAATCCTTAGGTAGTAGGTAATTTATCATAAGTTAGGCCTCAGGAACTTAGTCCATCTTATACTTCCCTCGGGTTTCAGAGCTCCACTAGTTTCCTACCAGCTCTGGACAACTCTTTACAACATACTTTTGTTAACCCTCTTCTTTCTTTCTAAACATAACCCCTTCCCCTACTGAGGATCTCCTTTTTATCCTCTTTTGGAGGGTAATTGTCAGAAACTGCCTCTACCTTTTTACTCTGGAATATTGGGATTATTTTACCATTCAGTTAATCTATTTTACTCTGGATAATTTATTATTTTTATTTATGAAATAAAATCAAGTCTTACTAATGAATAACCATATAACACTGTTACCGATGAAATAGGTAACCACACTGTTACCTACCTTTTTTTGGTAGCATAAAAAGCACTCGATTTTGAAAAGTGGTGATGCACAATCACCTTTTTTTTTTAGCACATTTTTGACACTCCAATATTTTTCTTTATGAAGTATGAATATTTGTTTTAAAATGTTAGTGATTTTCATGCCAATTTTGAAACGTATTGATGTAGCATCAACTCTTTTTTTTAGAGCGGTGATTTTCATGCTAATTTTGAAACATATTGATGCAGCATCAACATTTTTTTTTTAGAGTGGTGATTTTCATGTTGGTAATAAAACACAAAACTTAGATAAATATATATGTATATAAAAACAATAAAAAAAACCAATAAAAATGTAAAAAAAAACAAAATTAACTCGTAAAAATAAAAAATTTAAAAAATAAAAATAAAAAATAAAAAATAAATATTCGAAAATTATATTAAAAAAAATGAGAAAATTTGAAAAAAAAACACATAATTTAAAGAAAAAAACAAAAATTAACCAAAAAAAAAAAACATCAAAAACATTTTTTCTAAGTTATTAAAAAAAATCATATAATTAAAAAAAAATTAAATAGAAAATTTAAAAATAACTTAAATTACAAAATTAAAATTTAGATTAAAAAGAAAATACAAAAAAGAAAAATTTAAATTTAAAAATTTAAATTAAAAAAATAATAATAATAAGAAAAAGAAATACAAATTTAAAAATTAAAAAATAAAAATAAAAAAAATAAAAAAATTGAAAATTGAAAAAGAAAATTAAAATAAAAGAATTAAAATTAAAAAAACTATCATTAAAAAACAAAAAATGAAAAAAACCACGTGCGGATAATTAAAAAACAAATATCCATAAATTTACCTTTTGTTTTTTTTTAAATGAAACAATTTATAAATTTTAAAAATGGAAAACTAAATAAACTAAAAGATTAAAAAAAAAATTAAATTAAATTAAAATTTTATAAATTTAATAAATAAATTTTAAATTTAAAAAAGAATTAATCTAAAATATTAAATTTAAAAAGAAAATTAAAAAAAAACAAAAAAACAAAAAAATTAAAACAAATTAAATTTAAAATAAAAATTTTGAATTAAAAAAAAACAATTTTAATTTTTTTGAATTTAAAAAAATATAAAAATAAAAGAATTTTTTGATCGTGGTGGCGCCGCCGATCGGCCTCCCACCCAGGTGGCGGCGAAGGCCGGCCGCTGGGCGGGCAAGGAGGCTGCATGCAGCCCAGCGGCTGGCCTCCGTCGCGACTTGGGCGGGAGGCCAATTCCGGGAATCCCCCTCCTGCGGCGAGAGGCCGATTCCGAGAATCCCCCTCCCGCAGCGAGAGGTTGATTCCGGGAATCCCCCTCCCGCGGTGGGAGGGTGATTCCGGGAATAGCCCTCCTGCCGCGGGAGCGTGATTCCTGGAATCAGCCTCCCGCCCAGCGACTGACCTCCATCGCCACCTGGGTAGGAGGCCAATTGGCGGCGCCACCATGATCAAAAAATTCCTTTTTTTTATTTTTTTTTATTTTTAATATTTTTTTTTAATTTGATTTTTATTTTTTATTTTTTTTTTTTAAATTCAAAAAATCTAAAATTATTTTTTTTTTAATTTCATTTTTATATTTGAAATTTAATTTGTTTTAATTTTTTTTTCTAAATTTTGTTAATAATTTTTATTAATTTTTTTTTTTTTTTAAATTATTATTAATAAATTTTATGTTTAGTTTTTTTATTTAATTTTTTTAAATTTAGTAAATTTTGTATTTTATTTTTTTAATTTATTTGAATTTAATATTTTTTTTTAATTTTTTTTTTTTATTTTTTTTTTTTAATTACATAAAATTTTATATTTTTTTATTTCAATTAAAATTGTGTATTTAAATTTTTTTTTAATTAAACTTAATATTTTCAAATTAATTTGTTTTTTATTTTATTTTTTATTTAATATATTTTTTTAATATATTTTTTTCAATTTTTCAATTTTAATTGATTTTTAAAGTTTTTTAACTTTTTATTTTAACATTGTTTTTTTTTTTTTAAATGTAGAAATCTTTCGGTAATAATCATATTACAATGAACAAAGTCGACGCGTTTCGAACCAACCAGTGTGGTTCATCATCAGGACTAGGTGAGAGATCATATCCGATCGTTGAGTTTAAATAGATGTAGAAATGCCAAAGTAAAACAGTTAGAATAACAGCTAATTTGACTTTGAAAATAATAACAATTAGTTCTAATAATTTAATTATTTACTTAATAAAACCTAACTGCTAGATTGACTATTAAAATTAATAACGACTAGATCTATTTAATAGTTTAATTCATAAAAATCTTTTTATCTTATTAATATTTATTTTCTTATAATTATTTATCTAACTATCTTTAAAAAATAATAATAATAAAATAAATAAATAAATAAATAAAATATAAATATAAAAATAAATAAATAAATAAAAATTATTAAAAATAAAAAATAAAATTTAAAATTTAAAATTAAAATTAATTTTTTTTTAATTTTTTTTTTAAATAAAAATAAAATTAAATAAAATATAAATATAAATATAGATTAATTAATTAAATTAAATTAAATTAAATTAAATTAAAATAAAATTAAAATTAAAATAAATAAAATAAAAATTAATTAAATAATTAATTAAAATTAAATTAAATTAAATTAAAAATAAAATAAAATAAAAGATAAATATAAATAAATAAAAATAAACTAAAATCAAATAAAATATATATAAAATAAAAAAAATTTAAAACAAAAAAGGAAAATTAAGAATATAAGGCAGGGATCCAACACCTGCTTATATTCCAACCGTCATCTCTATTGAGATTTACGGGTTTTTTTTCAATTTCAAGGGCCTCTCTTAACTTACGATGATGAAAATGATCAATCCTAGCTAAGACCTTAGCCTCTTCGATGCAGATATGATGATTAGTCTTTTCCACATGCTCAGCTAGGGCGGAGGTGCGGGACCTTCCATGCCTAATGTCAGCGGCATGTTCACATATCCTTTGGCTAATAGACCTACCCGTTTCACCAATGTACGACATCCCACAGGAACAAGGAATAATGTAGACACCTTTTCCATCCCTAGGGTTCACCGGATCTTTAACCGATTTTAGAGAGTTGTGAATCGTGTTAAGGGGCTTGAAGGAGGAGGAAACCCTATGCTTCCTAAGGATTCTAGCAATCCTATCAGTGGTACCCTGAATGAAAGGAAGCCTTACATTGCAGGACCACTGATTAGGCCCATTTTTATTCTTAACTAAGGGACCTCTTTCTGCTTTAAGAAAAGCCTTAAGACCTTGCGACTTACTATAACCATTTTTACAAAAGACACTAAGGAGATGTGTCTTTTCACCCTCAAGGTGAGACTCATCAGAGATTCTCAATGCCCTCGTGGCTAAGGTGTTGAGGACGCCTAATTTTTGAGCAGGGAAATGATGCGAATCTGCGTGAAGATATTGATCAGTATGGGTTTTCTTACGAAACACCTGATGAGAGAAAGAACCATCTTCCTTTCTAGAGATAAGAACATCAAGGAAAGGAAGGCTACCATCCACTTCATAATCCATAGTAAATTTTATGGAGCAAGATTGACTATTAAGATGAATGAAGAAATGATCGAGCTCTTCCTTACCATGAGGCCAGACGACACAAGTATCATCTACAAACCTTTTCCAAAGCTTTGGTTGGTGCAGATCAGAGGAAAGCGCCTTGGATTCAAAGTCTTCCATAAAGAGATTAGCAACAATTGGGGAAAAGGGAGAACCCATAGCAACACCACAAGTTTTCTCATAAAACTCACCTTAATAACTAAATAAAGTAGAAGTTAAGCAAATCCCAACTAAAAAGGTTGTGTCTGGATCAATGATTCGATTAATGACTTCAATGGCCTCCTTAATGGGGATATTGGTGAAAAGAGAGACAACATCAAAACTAACAAACCTATCTTCAGGAGTCATTCTAACACCCTTTAACTCATTAACAAAAGATGCAGAATCTTTAACAAAGGATTCGGTACGAATTACGAGAGGTTTAAGCTTAGAGGCTAAATATTTTGCAAGAAGATAAGTAGGACCGCCAATGATGTTTAAAATTTATTTTTTATTTCAAAATTTATTTATTTATTCATTCATTTATTAAAATTTAATATATTTTTTTAATTTAATTTGTTATTTTAATATTAACATTTTTTTTTTAAATTTAATAAAATCTAATATATATATTTTTAATTTAAGTTCATATATATATATATATATATATATATATATATATATATATATATATATATAATTTATTTTTTAAAATCTATTTGTTTTTTTAATATATATTTTTTTTAAATTTAATATTTTTATTGTGTTTTATTTTTAATTAATTTTTCATTTTTTAACTTTTAATTTCAATATAGTTTTTTCTTTTGTCTTTTTTAAGTTTTAAATTTATTAAAATTAAATATATTTCTTTAAATTTTTATTTTTTTTAAATGTAATAAACATTTTCTTTTTCTTTTTTAAATTTAATTTCTATATTTTATTTTTTATAATTTTTTTTTTAAATTTAATATTTTTATTTTTTTATTTCTATATATTTTGAAATTTTAATCTTTAAATTTTTTTTATTTTTTATTTTTTATTTTTTCTTAAATTTTAGGTTTTTTTTAGTGTTTGAATTAAAATTTTTATTTTGTTTTAATTTTTATTTTTTTATTCCTATATATTTTTAAATTTTAAGCTTTAAAATGTTTTTATTTTTTAAATTTATTTTTTTTCTTAAATTTTAGGTTTTTTTTAATGTCTGAATTTTAAAAATTAAAAAATGTTATTTCTATTTTTAAAAGTGTCAAAAATATGACACATTTTTTTTTTTTTTTTGGTTATTCCAACATCAATTGGTTTTGTTTTGAGGGTCTTTTTTCAATCTTTTTTTCAAGTAACAATTTTGTTTTTAGCATAATTTTATAAAATGTTGAAATTTGACCTTAAAAAAAAACCAAGTGCATTCTGGAATACACTTTTTTTGTTTTTGGGGTGTTTTTTCATGTTTTTTGAGTCTTTTTGGGCTAGAGTTCTCGTTTTGAGGTCAGGTTACCTATTTCATCGGTAACAGTGTTATATTTGTTAATTCTCTTTTCACTAAATAATTCAAATGTATTTTAAAAAGTTTGTCAACCATAATTAAAATAAAACGGGGTGTTACATCTTCCCCCGCTAAGGTAAACACTATCCTTGGTGGTACTTTATCATTGAAAGCATTTCAGGATATGCCTCTCCAATAAAATTTTCATCCTCCGAGGTAGCCTCCTCTAGGCTAAAGTGCTTCCATTGCACCTTAACTTGGGGGATGACTCACCTCCTCATTTGCAAACTGTAATGTAGTCATAACTTACATGTATACTCTGCCAGTGTATCACATGCTTAGGGCCATGTATGTATCGTTTCAATAGAGATACATGGAACACATTATGTACCAATATATGACTAGGCAGATCCAGCCGATAATCCACCGACCCTATCCTTTCCGAGATTTGGAATGGTCCACAAAACCTGGGAGTCAATTTGGCACAAGTATTTCACCTCAAATTACTCTTCTTTGGTTTAATTCTCACATATACATGGTCACCCACCTTAAATTCCCAGAAAGTTCTCTTTCGGTCTGCATATATTGTTTTCCTGTCTTTAGCTGCTTTTAAGTTATGTTTAATCTTTCTTACCTCACGCTCCATTTCCTCCAACATGTATGGTCTAAGCATAATTTTTTTTTCCGAACTGCTCCAATTTATGGGGGTTCGTCATTGTCTTCCGTACAATGCTTCAAAAGGACTCATCTTACGAGATTCTTGATATCCATTATTATAAGCAAATTCGCCCATATGCAGATACTCTTCCCACTTTCTGGGTTGTTGCATTACATACATATGCAACATATCCTCCAATATTTGATTCACCCTATCCGTCTGCCCATCTGTTTAAGGATAATAAGCTGTACTAAACTATAATTGTGTTCCCAAACCAATGAATAATGTATTCCAGAAAGCTCATGTAAACTTTACATTTCGATCTAAGATGACAATTATTCGAATACCATGAAGTATAAATATTTCTCTCATGAAGATGTCTGCAATCTGTATGGTCTTGTAAGTTTACTGGACAGGTATGAAATGATTTACCTTGTTGAGCCTATCCACCACCACCATGAATGAATCATTGTGTATTTTATTTCTCGGTAACCCTATGATGAAATCAAGTGAAATAACTTCCCATTTCCATTCCAGTACAGGAATAGGCTGAAGCAATCTCGATGTATGTTGGTGCTCCACCTTGAATTTCTTACACTCCAAACATTTGGTCAGGTATTCAATAATTTTTTTACGCATTATAGGCTAGAAATAGTATTTCCTAATTGTTGTTAGCATCTTTTGATATATGGGATGTCCTGCATAGGAACTCCAATGATATTCATCCAAAATAATATCCTTTAAGATCATATGATTTGGAATACATATCTTCCTTAGAAATAACAAGAATTGTTTATCATTAATCTCATAATATGATTGCCTTCCTTTTTTCTAGCCTCTCTTGCTTGCTGCCATAAGAATTGATATTCAGGGTCTCTCTGTGCTGCCTCCATAATTTGCTCCTGGAACTTAGATTCAACCTAATAAATTTCATATATGCAATGTAATTTTCTAATTAAAGCATTGACAACACGGTTCTCCTCACCTTTCGCACGTTGAATTTCAAAATCAAATTCACTTAGGAATGCATTCCATCTTGATTGGCAGACATTTAAATCATATTGCTTAAAGTAGCTAGTCAAACTGCTATGGTTGGTTCTTAGCACAAACCTTTTTCCCAGCAAGTAATGTCTCCAAACTTGAAGGGCATGTACTACTGGAGTTAACTCTAAATCATAAGCAAAGTACCCATGCTCATGATCCTTTAATTTTGTGGACTCATATGCTATGACCTTTCCTTCTTGGGTCAATACTTCTCCCACCCCTTCCTTGCAAGCATCAATGCAGACTTCGATTTCCTTCCATGGATCCGCTACTTTCAATACAAGGGTAGTGGTTAGTAGTTCTTTTAATCATTCAAAACTACTTTGACATTCTTTAGTCCACTTAAAGACTCATCCCTTCCACTGCAAGGAGGTAATGGGAAAGGCTATATTAGAGAAGCCTTCAATGAATCGTCGGTAGTAACCAACTAAGAAAATGAATGAACATATGTCTCCTACATTTCTAGGAACTCTCCATTCCCTAATCGTCTTTATATTTTTGGGGTCTACAGAAATCCCCTCAACAGATATTACGTAGCCCAAATATTAGATCTGTTCTTTGTAGAAGTCACATTTACTAAATTTGGCGTAGAGGTGTTGTTCCCGTAACATTTTTAGCACCAAGCATAAGTGTTCCTTGTGTTCTTCAATATTATTAGAATATGACAATATATCATCAATGAATATTAAAACAAATTTATCCAAAAATGGGTGAAAGATACCATGCATCAAGCTCATGAAAGTTGCTGGTACATTGGTTAACCCGAATGGTAACACCACAAATTTATAATGTCTGTACCAGGTATGAAAAGTTGTTTTTGATATGTCCTCATCCTTAATCTATATTTGATGATACCCCGATCTCAGATCAATCTTGGAAAATACCATTGCTCCCTTCAATTGATCAAATAGGTCCTCTATAGGTGGCAATGGGTACTTGTTTTTGACAGTCAACTTATTAAGTTGTCGGTAATCCATTCACATCCGCATAGTACCATCCTTTTTCTTAAAAAAAAACATTGGTGCTCCCCAAGGGGACACACTTGGTCGAATATATCCTTTTTTCTATTAGTTCTGACAATTGCATTTTTAATTCAGTCAATTCATGCATACTCATTCTACATGGTGCTCGTGATAGCAGCGCTGCCCCAGGTATTAACTCTATAGTAAAATCAATGTCTCATTTCAGGGGTAATCCTATAATATTTTCAAGGAACACATCCATGAATTCTTAGACAACGGGTATATTTTCCAACATAAGGGTCTTATATTTGGAGGTAGAGAACCGCAGCTGAATTTCATAGAGTTGACACCCCTTTATAATTCATTTATCCAGCTAGGATGTAGTAATGGGGCATAATCGAAGTATCTTCTTAATTCCCAGCAATTCCTGTCGTTTACCATCTTCTGCCTTAAAATGGATGATTTTCTCCTCGTAATCTACTAATGGCCAGTGTCTTTCTAACCATTCCATTCCCCAAAAAAATATCGTAGTATCCCAAAGGTAGAATATTTAGTTCTGCAGTTATGTGTTGTTCTCCAATTTTCATATTACAATTTGAAGTTTTGGCATTAACTCATCTCTTTGCTCTCGTAACCAATTGTGCCAGCCATAGAATTCTAAATTTCTGACTTTGTAGTTTACAATTTTCAACTGCTCTGGGGTTTATATAACTTAAACTAGCACCACGATCAACCAAAATGGAAACAGATTAGGTTTGTAGCTTACATTCTAGTTATATCATGGTTGGAAATCCACTTGTCGATCTTCTAGTGCAATATTGATCCTAGGTATGTTTCACGCAACTTCCCCCACTGTAGATGCCTCTTGTAGATTGGTTGTAACTTCGTTTCTTCCTCGATGAGGACAATTATTAAAATAATGTGCCTCACCACATCCCCAACATTGTAATGGTGGTTTTTGGGATTGTCTAAGTTCTGGCATGTTGGAGGCCTAAGTAAGTCATTCTTCAGCTGCCCATTTGGGATTTTGCTGATTTTTCCCAAATTGCCTATTTGTTGAATTTCTCGTAGCATTTTTATAATTTCCTAGTTTTCTATTTTTAAAATTCGAAAGGCCTTTATACCCTGTATTTTGTGGCCAAATTCTGCCCATTTTACCCTTTTCCTTGGACTGCTGATAACACATCCGTTCTTTTCTTATTACCTCATCCATAGTTTTTGGATTCACAAATTCGATCATTTCCTTCATGCGAGTGGGAAAACTACTCAAGTGTTGTTGTACCTTTGCCTTTTCATCTCTCAAATATTGTACGTATCTTAACAGAGAGGTAAATTTAATGATGAACTCATTCATAGAGAATTGACCCAACTTTAAATCATGAAACTCTTGATATTTTTCATCATAAAATTGTTTAGTTGGGTACTTGTCCTTGAAATATTGTTGGAAATCATCCCAAGTCACATTCTGGTTTTCAATTCCACGCACATTTTTCACCTCTTCCCACTTTAAAGTAGCCTTTTCTCTAAATTGATAAATAGCTAAGCGATCCTTGAGTTTTCTATTATATTCATAAAATTGGAAATATTTATTCATATTAATTATCCAAGCTTCCTCCATTTCCTTAGCCTCTCCATGAAATATAGGAGGCTTAATTTTCTGGAACTCGCCTTGTAATTCTACTTTCTTCTTGTTCAGCTCTTGCTGATCTGAAACATTACCAGATTCAGCTTCATTATAGCTTCTAATCTTATTACTTTGTTGGGTATGACTCCCTTGGGTATGACTCCCTTTTGGGTTGTCATGAAATTGCTACTATTGCTCTCCTTCTCCATTAGTTTCCCTCACTGGACTGGGTTGTGCAGTATGATGGTTTTGCTTATCCGAGAGACTCTTCAGTATCCTTTCTTGTTCTCTCATCAACCTTTCATTATCGCTTCATACCCAAATAATCTATGTTTGAAGTTGTTGCACCTTATCCAACAATCTATTAGTCTGACGTTGTTGTTCTTTCAACAATCTACTTGTTTGTTAGTGTTGGTCCACGCTTAATTGCACCCACATTTCTGAGTTGATCTCGGGATTGGACAGGGGATGGGCTTCCTCTGTAGTCCTTGGTGTTTGGTTACTGGATTCTCTCCTCATTGTAACCTTGTACCAATATTCTTGTCATTGTGCACATTTTCAAGACAAGAAAAAAAATGAAAAAACCCAAGTTATCTCAATGGCCCATCTAGCCCCAGTGTGTAACCTCGCTCTGATACCACTTGTCACATCTATAAGAAACTTACCATAAAAAATAACTATGTACCTTCATTACTTACCATACACATTTGAATTTTTATTCATATATTATATCCTTACCAATGTTACATCATATATATATGAATTAGCGCATGGACAAATTTTCCAATTGATTATTCATTTGAGCATCATATCAATCGTACTTAGGATTCCATTGAATACAATTATATAGTTTATATTTTTTTATCTTATATAATACATGACTGTTATGAATGTGTTATTGCTCATGCATGATAACGAGTACGTCAGATATACGAATTTGATTAATATCATTAATGTATGTCCATCTCGACTGTGGAGTCTTCCGGCTGTCTGTCATGATGGTTGGCTGGAAGTTGTCTCGCACCATCATTTCCATCAGGGTCCTGGCCACCATTGATCTTTGGAAACCTAGATCAGACAGTCATGGTGAAGGTAGGGATGGTTAGGGTAACCACCCATCCCATGCCTCGCCATCTGGCTCATTCAACGATGTTGCTCAAATCCGTTTAGCTCTGCATATACCATTTTGTGCCTGAGACAACTCTGTATGTCCCGTATTGGCAGTTGAGGTAATAGTTCATCTTCCTTGCAGCAAGGTTAGCTCTTCACCGTCTGATTCTTACTTAACCATTTCTTGTTCACACATGAATATAATTTTATCGTTTTATGCCAAGGAGTTCTGTTGTTTCCTCCTTACTTTGTTTTGGTTTATTGTGAATGTTTCATCCACTGTGTTATATGTTGAGCTTCACCATGTTACAGGTATGCACTGCTACATGCCTTACTGTTTACAGCTTTGGTTTTTAGAGTTTCTAGTCTGGTGGCTAACCCTAATAAGGGTTTATCAGTTGGACCTCATCTGTTTTACAGTTTATCTTATTCAATGCAAGTGCAATCTGAACGTTTCCATTTTGGATGTTTCTTCATGCCAAGTTAAGGATGCAAGTTTGGCCATTGCATGCCCGACCTGTGCGGGTAAATTATTGTGACCCTTTAATCGTTTTATTCTTTCAAATTGTTTATTAATTTTAGTGTTTTGTTCTAATATTTATTCTAGGGTTATTCCTAAGCCCTCATGCTATGGTTAATCCCTTACTTTTCTTTATTTGGTGCAGGTCTGGCTTAAGTTGGAACCACATGGATCCCTTCGAGCTCAGCACCATGCTTCCAAAGTAGCCACACGAGTATTCCCCTTACTAATCGACCGAACTTCCTTCCTTTGCTCGTTTTTTGTCTCATTTTATGAGGGTTATACCATCTATGTGAACAGGTGCGGTATCCGACCGTAGTTACTCCTTTGTATGCAAGGGATTTTTGAGTCTTTAAACTCTTTAAAGGGTTTTTGGAATAGTGATATTGTTTTCAGAATTTCTTGAATAGCTTCCCTTTTTTTTAGCAGTCTGATGAACCATTCCTCTCGGGTCTTGAGGTGTTTTCACCATGTACTTACTGTTAAGCTAGTGTCGATATATTTTCTTTGTTAAATTCAGACGTAGTCCTCTGTGATTCAGCACAAAACTTACAGAAGTAACAATGATTTAGTATTTATCTTCTTCTGTCTTGTACTCAATATATATTTCTTATAGTGAATATAAAGTTCATGTATTTATTTGGCTATTTACTCCACATGTGGGTTTTGTGACTGATTAAGAAATTCTAGTTTTCTGTATTCAAGAAGTTTTCGGCTATTATGACAGTGAGTTTGTTTTTATTTTAGTTGTCTATAGTTTTTGTATGGCTTCGAAATTAAGTTGTAATTATTTTACCTTCTTTCAACAATTGGCATTCAATATATTTACTACAACATGTTTCTTCTCAGTTATTATTGTATGCTACAAAGTCTCTGGATGAAATGGCTAGAGGGCCATGACCCCTGCCCTGTCACCACAGGGCTTGGCTCTAAACCTCTGAGCCTTATCATTATAAATTTGAAAATAATGTTTTTACCCATATACTAATATTTTCTATGATTTCTTTATTAGATTACTAAGCCTTGGCGACGTGAGCACATTAGTTCTATTGCATGTAGAAAGAATCTACTATTATGTTTACATAGTTTCTATCTGTATCATATAGGGTCTATCTTCTATACAAAGTTTGGGTTGTGGTAATATGTAATGATTTCCAACTGCTTAACATGTAATAAATTATATTTTCTAAATAACCATGTTCCAGTTCTTTTGGTTATTTAAAGTTCACTTCCAGATTCCGCCTTATACTCTTAAGAAATTAGAATTTTCTGCACTATTCAATCTTAACAAAAACGAATAAATAATAGAACAATTAAACTAAGTTATCACACTTCTTTTTTGTTTCTATCACTTGAATTGTAAAAAGCAAATAAAAATACTTATCTCTGTATTTTCCTTTCAGATAACTGATGGTTCTGCCCAACCTTGAGAGAGGAAATTAGGTCCTCTGCTTCCCCCGCGCTCTGCACCAAAGCCTTAGATAGCATATACTTTATCAGAAGTTAGGCCTCAAGAACTCAGTCCATCCTATACTTCTCTCGGGTTTCAGAGCTCCATTGGTTTCCTACGAGCTCTAGACAACTCTTTGCAACATCTTGTTGTTAACCCTCTTCTTTATTTCAAAACAGAATCCCTTCCCTTGCTCGGGATCTTCTTTTTATCCTCTTGGGGATGGTATCTTCTTCCTTTTATCAATTTTATTTCTGAAGTAAACTCAAGTCTTACTAACGACTTTTTTTACTCTAGAATCTTGGGATTATTTTACCATTCAATTAATTCATTTTAGTCACGATAATTTATCAATTTTATTTATGAAATAAACTCAAGTCTTACTGACGAAAAACTATATCTGTTAATTCTCTTTTCACTTAATAATTCAAATGTATTTGTAAAAATTTGTCACCCGCAATTAAAATAAAATGGGGTGTTACAAAGGAAGGGCGTTTAAAAGAAAAGAAGTGGACTGTGGATTTCTAGGAATCACTCAATTGATATCCATCATCAAGGTTGAAATTATTAGGGTGCTTTTCGAATCACTCAACTGATATCCATCATCACGATTGAAATTATTAGGGTGCTTTTCAATTTAAAGGGCTTCGCAAATGACTTGAGTGGAATGAGAAGGACATGAAGCAAGGATTTTAGATTTGTCAAAACAAATAAAGTATTTGAAAAATAAGAATGCAAAATTATGTTCTTATTAATATTATCAAATTAATTTATACTAGTTTAATATTTAAAATAAACTGTAATATAATATATCCATCTCTTTTGTGAAGTGCTATAATCTCGGCGATGTATTCTTTCAAAGTTTACACTCTTCTTGTCTTAGACTAAATTTCCTCTTCCTAAAGATACTTGAAGTGTTCACCACAAAACGTGACACTTCAATCATATTACAGAAAATTCCAAAAATTCTAATCGACACTTTATTATTGTGCTATCATATTCCATATAAATATAATTTCATAAATAATTGAAGTCATCTAAATTGAGTGACAAAAACCTTTATAGTGTACGGAGCTTTGCATAACCTTTTAGTAACAATGCGATAATTCTTTTTGGTTTCGAGTTTCACCGTGTTTTCTTTCAGTAGGCGGAGGCCACACTCGACGTAAGTTTCGTGCCTGTAGTATTGGCTTCTTAAAATGTTTTTTGCCAACATTTTTGGTTATTAAATCATCGTTAGAGCACATCATTCCTGTAACTGTTGATGTTGTAGCAAGACACGTGAAGAATACATTTAATTTGCTTGGAACGAAAAGAAGAGTTCAGAGGTTCTGAGCAAAACATGACCAAGTTATTATTTTGTGGTCCTTTCTGCATATTTATCTTAGGAAAGTCACGGAAGGAGAAGTTATGATATCTGTAGCCTATTGTAGAAGCTGTACGGCTGTAGCACAGATTTAGCGAAAAATGTAGAGATCGGTCATTTTTTTTTGTGAGGGAAAGAACCTTCGTTTCCTTTCAGAAATTCTAAGGTCTCATATATTACAAACATGCATTAAGTATTAAGTTTCTAACCTCATGGATACTTCAACTAAAACCTGAAGCACGGTCTGGATAATTTCATTCATGATTTTTTTTTCCTTTTGGGTTGGTTCCTCAGTCGTCATCTATACTGTGCACCAAATGGAGCAGACATGGGTATTCACATGGTTTAATCACATGCGAGCCTGATCATCAGACAGTCTACAGGATGCCATTATTGTACAGCAGGAGCGCCGGCTTTCTATACTCTGTTTTTCCTTGCTGTTCTTCAATGCACAGTAGTTTTTCATATGAGTCAATGGCTTATTGTTTCCACAGGGCCACATTTGATACATCAACCGAGCTTGTTTTTGTCGATGATACTATGTTTCTTCTTCAATCCTGTTGAGCCCAGCAAGAATGGCAACATTTTCCCCTTTCATAGGGCTGATCTGTTGATTTTTATCTTTCTGGACTTGCAATCTGTTTGGGATGTTTATGCGCCCATATATGTATGATCCTTATACTGTTCTCCCTTTGACTTCTCCTTTCTTAGAAGTTGTCACTTTGGAACTGTTTCGGATCGGTTTTCCTCATCACCACATGATGGGAATGTTATGTTTTGTTAAATGCACTGTTAATACAAACAACATTTTTTTCTTTCTGAAAAAAAAAAAAAAATTCATGATTTATCTTAGCCAATAGATGACGTCACTCAAGATGCATGTTGATGCAGAATTACATCTCTAATTGAAACAGCTTGCCATTCTCTCTCAGACTAAGTGAGTGATTTCAAGTAGCACTACAACTCAATTATATAACATGTTAAATATCAAAACACTTAGAGTATATTTTATTTTGTTTACTTAAAAAAAATTCATAAAAATTAACTAAATTGTAATTTTATTTTAAATTATTGTTATGATTAATTATAAAAAGAATTACTATATGAATTAAACAAATTAGTATATTTTAAAAAACACTAAACACTCTTTTAAATTAAAGATATTCACTCCATATTACAATGGAAAATCTTAATTTGTAAATAGTTTGTTATAAATACTGTAGGCCAATATTATTTCTTATCAATATCACATGCCAATATGACGTGTTGATATGATATTTTCTTTAATCAATTAGTTTAAAATATATTAATTAAAACATTAAAATATATTAATTAAAACATTATAATTAACTTAAAATAAAATATATATATTGCTATAACTATTCAAATAAGTTAAATTTTATTATCTAATAAACTCTAAAAAAAAAACTTCTAGAAATTATTTTCCTAAAGAAAACATACAATGCCAAAACAGTTTGCCTTACTACGCCGTACGAAGGTAAGGACTACGGAATTACCACGGTTGTCATGTAGAGTAAAGAAAACATACAAAACCAAAACAATTTGCTTACTACGCCGTACCAAGGTAAGCCCTACGGAATTACCACGGTTGTCGGAAAGCTGGTGACATCGCAATGTGGTTGTAATAGATGTCAAGAGGTTTATCGGTGTATGTTGCATATCATTTTTTATTAGGCTGGTTGAGGTATCTATCCACCATCGTTTGCAATAGGTTATACGGAAAGAAACTTAACCGCACGTTAACGTGGAGCTGACGGTCCCTGCACGGCAGTTTTCGAACACCAAATACATTTTTAAATCATCAGGATTCATATTGATATTGGAAGTAGCGAAATATGATATTACAAAATTTCCTTCCATCTTTTCAATGTTGTTTTTGTTGGAAAATTAATCTGAATTATCTAGTTAAATGAACTGGGAGCAGTTATATCTCAGTAAATGTTTTGCAGGTCGCAGATTGAGTTGAGTTAAATGGAGTTTGAACATGAGGACCCATTCCACACAAAGACATGAGTTAAATGGAGCTTTGAACATGAGGACCCATTGCACAACAGATTAAAGAACCAGAGTCAAATGGAAATTTAATTCGTAGTTGGTTAGTAGGACCCAATTTAATTCATGGTTGGTAAAAAGGAGCCATTCAGTGACAGATTAAAGAACCAAAGTCATATGGAAATTTAATTCATGGTTGGTAAAAGCCTATGGGCAAACATTAACTCCCAAACACAAAATCATTTTTGTATAATCCCCCATGGTGTATATTAATTCGTCCATGCTTTGTATTATTTTTGTTTAGATTATGAAATTAATTTTGTTGAGATTATGAAGTGTGGCGGAAGTAAGTCTAGAAAGACAAGGGGAGAAAATTGTGAAGCGAATTGTCTAGAAAGACAAGGGGAGAAAATTGTGGAGCAAAAGCTTATTCAGAAACCCCCCTCGTGAATGTAAATCTCAGTAAAAAGTAGTGTTTTACCTCGTGAATGTAAATCTCAGTAAAAAGTAGTGTTTGACTAGTGAAGCAGCCTCAACCTCCATATATGAATGGATTTAAAGTTTTGAAATTATAATATATGCTTCTCAAGATTTCATGTGCTAATTTTACGGTCACCACTCTGTTTTACTCTTACCGTGAGTAAATATGTTTGATTTTCTGTGCTCTATTATAGTTGCGATTTTAATCTCGGCCACTCTGTATTAAACGAAAGATTGTTATGATTTGATTTCCACAACTATGTGTGAACACAGGAAATGTGTATGAACTCAGTGTGTTGAGGAAGCATCCTCTGTGCCTATTTAAATTTTAAACATGGTATCACATCGGGTTTAAAGTTTTATTACAGCAAGTGTTTTTACTGAGGAGTTAAAAGGTGTTTTGAATTTTTTTGTGGAGCTTATTCACCAGCAAGGAGAAAGTTTTACACAGTGAAAATGGTAGCATATTTAAGCATATTTAAATTTTTAACATGGTATCACAATGGGTTTAAAGTTTTATTACCACAAGTGTTTTTATTGAGGAGTTAAAAGGTGTGAGAATTTTTTTTTTACACAGTGAAAATGACAGCAACAAGCACAAACTTGACTAATCCTCAAATACCTTAGTTTACTGGCAAAAATTACCATTACTGAGCTATAACAATGAAGATTATATTTTCTTCACAAGACATTTGGGAATTGGTGGAGAATGGTTTCCAAGAACCAACAGATGCAGTAGCATACAATGTTTTAACACAACCAGAAAGAGATTTGTTGAAAGACAACAGGAAGAAGGACTCAAAAGCCCTCTTCTACATTTTTCAAGCAGTTCATGAAAGCATATTCCCAAGGATTGCAGCAGCAACATAGTCCAAGAAAGCATGGGATAACTTTCAGACAACCTGCTAAGGCATGGCAAAGGTGAAGACAACGAAACTACAAATGCTGAGAAGAGATTTTGAGACAATTTGTATGAAAGAGTCTGAGAATGTAGGCTCATTTTTTACATATGAATTGGAATGGTTACTCAAATCAGGTCTCATGGTGAGACACTTGAGGAAAGGCGAATAGTTGAGAAAATATTGAGAAGTCCGCGAGCAAGATTTGATGCCATAGATGTGGCCATAGAAGAGACAAAGGATCTCTCACAGTTTTCAATGGATGAGCTTCATACATCACTGATTTCTCATGAACATAGACTAAAAAAAAGAAAAAAACTCCTCATTGGAGCATGCCTTCAAGACACAAGCTTCATTTGTTCAAGGTAGAGGTCGAGGAAGAAAAAATTATAGAGGAAGAGAAATAATCCCACACAGAGGTGGAAGAAGAAACTCTTCAAGCTCAAGTGGAAGGGGCAAAAATCAAAATCCAAATAAAGGCTCAAGCAAAAATCAAGCACAAGGTGAGAGGTATGATATATATCAAGTTCAATGTCATTATTGTAAGAAATATAGTCTTATGAAAATGAATGTAGAAAGAAGCAATATGACATAAGTAGCAAACCAAGTGAAAATTTCATAAATGAAAATCATAACCATGATAGCATGTTTTTAGCTTGTAATGTAGCACAAGAAAAACAAGCAGATGTATGGTTTCTAAATTCAGGGTGTAGCAATCAGATGATTGGGAACATAGAAATGTTTTCCAATTTAGATGGAAGTATGAATTTTTAAGTGATATTAGGGATTGATAGCAAAGCCTTTGTCATGGGTAAAGGTAGAGTCGACATTCTAACAAAGAAGGGAGACAACAAGTGTGTTTCATATGTTTACTTTGTCCCTGGTTTGAAGAATAACCTCATAAGCATTGGATAGCTCATGAAAAAGGGCTACAATGTATTTTTTAAGAATGACGTGAGCACAATTTTGGATAAGTCTCCAAGGAGACAACTGATTGAAAAAGTTCATATGACAATGAATAGAATGTTTCCTCTCAAGATAAAATCATATTTAAAGAAAGAAGGTGCAAAGTGTCACTCACATGAGAGTGTTTGGGTGTGTGGTGTATGCACATGTCCCACATGAGTTGAGGAAGAAGATGGAAAACAAGGGGGATAAATGTATATTTGTCGGATACAATGATGAATCCAAGACATACAAGCTCTACAATCCATCAACCAAGAAGGTCATAATCAATAGAGATGTTAATTTCATAGAAGAGGAAGCATGGGATGGAAGTTTAGAGAAGATATTCAATGTGAAAACATGTAAAACACAAGAAGACAAAGAGGAATTGACCGTAATAAGTAATTCCTCAATGGTGACTCCTCATACACCTACACAAGCTCAAAAAAGTAGTCAACAAGTGACACCGTCAAAAAATTATAGGACAATGTTGCACAGTCAATCAAGTGCTTCTCCAAGCACACGACAAAGATCCGCAACACCATCTACTTCAAGCACAACACCAAGTGACATGTCAAGCCCATATTCCACAAGCATAAGAAGACAAAAGTTCAGAAATTTAACTGAAATATATGGGAAAAATGAAGTTGATAGTAGCATTGGTCTGAATTCCTTATTTGCATTATTTTTTCGTGTAGATGACCCAATTCATTTTGAGGATGCAGTAAAAGAAGAAAAGTGGGTTGCGACAATGGATGAAGAAATAAGAGCAATAGAAAAGAACGACACATGGGTGTTATTAGACCTTCTGCAAGGAAAAGAAGTCATTGGAGTGAAGTGGGTCTATAAAACCAAAAGAAACATTGAAGGCAAGATTGAAAGGCATCAAGCAAGGCTAGTTGTCTAAGAATACAAGCAACAATATGTAAGAGATTATGAAGAGATATTTGCGCCAGTCGCGAGGATGGAGACAGTGCATACAATATTGTCGATTGTCGCACAACATAAATCGAAAGTATATCAAATGGATGTAAAATCAGCATTCTTGAATGGAGTGTTGAAAGAGGAGGTGTATGTTGCGCAACCTCCTAGTTATGAGATAGAAGGCCAAGAAAACAAGGCGTGTAAGTTGAAGAAAGCTCTTTATGGGTTGAAGAAAGCACCACGTGCATGGTATATCAAGATAAATGCTTACTTGATGGACAATGGGTTCGAAAAATCTGACGGTGAGCCTACTCTCTACATTAAAAAAAGTGATGATAAGCTTCTTATTGTTGTTTTATAATAGATGATTTGAATTTTATAGGGAATGATTATTTCCTCATCGATGATTTAAAATAATTCATGAAAAGTGAGTTTGAAATGACTCACTTGGGGTTGTTAAGATATTTTTTGGGCATAGAAGTGAAGCAAACAAAAAATGGATTTTTTATCTCTCAACCAAAGTATGTTGCAGACACTTTAGAGAGGTTTAATATGGATAGCAAAAAACAAACACTAACTCCAACTGTCATGGGGTTGAAGTTGAGCAAGGAAAATTGTAGCAGCGATGTCAATTCAAAATTATAAAAAAGTATGGTGGGCAGCCTAATGTATTTGACCGCAACTAGGCCTAATATAATGTATGTAGTAATTTTGGTGTCAAGGTTCATGGACACACCCAAGGAGACACATTGGAAAGAAGCCAAAAGGATTTTAAAGTATGTCAATGGGACAAAGGAGTATGGCATTGTATACACCACAAAAAATGATTTTAGGCTAGTTGGTTACAATGAGAGTGACTGGGCAGGAAGTGTTGATGATAGAAAGAGCATGTCAACATATTGTTTTCATTTGGGTTCAGGAGCCATTTCATGGGCTTCCAAGAAGCAGCCGCTAGTGTCATTGTCACCAACATAAATTGAATATGTCGCCGCAACAACAACAACATGTCAAATAGTTTGGATGAGAAGGATGTTGAGGGATTTATGTCATGAAGAAGATGGAACACCAACTATTTTTTGTGACAATAGTTCAAAAATTGCATTATCAAATAATTATGTTTTACATAAGAGGACAAAGCACATTGATGCTAAATATCATTTCATAAGAGAATTAGTTGACAATGGTAAGATTGTGTTGCAACACTTTTGGTCAGAAGAACAATTTGCAGACATCTTCACAAAGGAATTGGCATGTGGATATTTTTTTTTATCTCAAAGATTGTTTGGGAATGGTCAAAGACGACAATTGCAATTAAGGGGGAGTGTTGGAAAATTAATCTCAACCACTGCGTTAAATTAACTGGAAACAACCATACCTTAGTAAATGTTTTGCAGGTTGAGGATTGAGTTTGCAAGCAAGTACATGGATTAAATGGAGTTCTGAATAGGAGGAAAATTACTCATTCTGCAACAGATTAAAGAACCAAAGTCAAATGGAAATTTAATTCTTGGTTGGTAAAAGCGTATGGGAAAACATTAACTCCGGAACATAAAAAAACATGTTTGTATAATCACCAATGTTGTGTATTAATTCAACCATGCATTGTATTGATTTTTTACTCTGTCATGTATTAATGTCTTAGATATATATGTTTTGAATATACATGTATGTAGTTTAGACTATGAAATGTGGTGATTATAAATTTGAGTAAAAGGTAGATTTTTACTGGTGAAGGAGCCGCAACCTCCATATATTAATGTATTTCATGTTTTGAAGTCATAATATAAAGTTTGGTTTGTCTGGATATGCTTTTGGAGATTTAAAGTGTGAATTTTATCGCCACCACTCTGTTTCACCATGAGTAAATATGTTTGATTTTCTTTGCTCCATTATAGTTTCTATTTTAATCTTAGTCACTCTATATTAAAAGGAAGATGGTTATGATTTTATTTCTGCAACTGGGTTGTCTAGTTTAATACATTTCCATAACTCTAAAAATAAGACTGGGTTGTCTAGTTTAAGACATTTCTGTAACTCTAAAAAGAAGATTGTTATGATTTGATTTCCGCCATTGGGTTGTCTCGTTTAAGACATTTCTGTAACTTTGTATGCTGAGAAAGCATCCTCCATGTGTATTTAATTTTTTAACTTAAATTTTTATACTCATATGTATCATTATCATAATCACCAAAATCATCTCTCTTGGGGAAAAGTTGACATGTGTTTTAGGTCACGCCATACAGAAGTCCGAAGACTCAAGATATCAAACTTTCGACACCTTTCAGCTCCTCTAATTTAATACTATACTTTAATATTATTACAGCCTCTTATGTCCAACTCTTCATGTTTTGCAAGACCACACAACCCTCTTATTTCACCCAAATTTAATATTATTACAACCTCTTTTGTCCAGCCCTTAAAGTTTTGCAAGACCACAAAACCCTCTTATTTCACCCAATGCATGACAACACCTTAAATCCAGAGTTATCAGTGTTGTTGGCAATGCTCCAATCTCGAAAAATTTCTTACAACCATTATCCTAAGAATCTGAAGTTTGGGACATACACCTTGAGAAAAGGACACCTCCGATAATTTTGTGCAGCACAACTCCAACTCCTTGAATTGAATCATGACTATGTTAAAGGGAGAATCGAATCCACTCTCTGTTTTTACCATTCACTGCTTAGTGAACAATGATTATGTTTCCATTATTACCCTTTTAAACAGTAGTTGGCGTGGAGGACTTATGGTGACCTTTAATAATTCAAGGTTCTTCATTTTCATGTGATGTGGTGGTAAGTATTGTATTCCACATTCTGTTATATTCAACCTTGTCAACTGACTCAACATGCGAATTGAAGCTGGTAGACTTTTCAATTGCGGGCATCCATGGAGCCACAATTCCTTCATTCTAGTTAGGCTATCCAAAAACGAGGGCAACGCTCCCAACAAAGGGCTTACTAACATCAGAAGTTTAAAATTGCTCAGGAATACAATATTACTCAGTAAATATTTGAGGTTTATATGGAACAAATTTAATTTTTTCAAAACCCATTGATTTCCAACCAGGGAAGGCAATAATTCCATTTGGAGGCAACCTGATAGATCTAAAAATTCAAGAGTGATGATATCGCCAAGTGTGGATAGAGTCAAATTCCAACAATTACTCTAATGCAGATGTCTAAGTTGCAATAGATCTCCCTGAAAGCTTGGAAGCATTTTCAGACTTTTTGCATCGAGAAGGATTATGTATTGAATATTTTTTAAATTTCTAAAGTAACTTGGAAGCATCTTCAAACTCTGACACAATTTGAGATTCATGGTTTGGAGATTTGTTAGAATCTAAAAGGAATCTCGAAGCATCTTCAAACTTCGTGAAGTGTGAGATTGAAGTCAAGATGCTTTTAAAGTCGCCTTCAGCTTCAAGAAGTTGCAACTTTCAGATTTTGTAGACCTCTTTACTGGAGCTTGTATTCAAGGGAAATTCTAATTCTGAATGGAACACTTCCTCATCCCCAATAAAAGTGTACGAAGGAGCCATCAAAAATCCACGCACTCCAGTTATCACATGTTTGTGCTTTCAAAACAATAAAATATTATTAACATAGTGTGTGGCAAACTGCTTTGAATAAAAAATACCAAAAGTTTTTTACACAATCAACAGCTAGGAAGGCTCAAAAACTTACACAGAGGTTGATTGTTGCAACAACTCATGGAGATGATGAAGGTTATTTATGGATCGCCAAAGACGATGCGGTAACAATTCTGGACAATCTACAATATCTCTTTCCAAATATATGAGGTGATCATACATTCTTATTATATTTCATCGACCAACTCGACATGATACTTGTCGAGTATATTTTGACACCCCACCAAACCCTTGCATCTTGAACCCCTCCATATTCTTACCCATGTATCCTTGTCTTTTCCTACCGAAAAACATGCTATATATAAAAATATTTTCTTCTCCTCGTGATTGAGAGACTCATAACTAATTTTAAGGGTTCTTTCTATCTCTGTAGGTAATGTTTGGTGAAGTCCATTCAATTTCTCTACACAAACAAGCACCCCATATACTTTCAACAATTGAGGATAACCTTTAAAAATGCTAGAAACTGTAATCACTCTTATATGGTAGAGTTGGCCAAATGTAGGAGATTCGACTCAGTAAAGTGACTTTGAGTTAACTTATATTATGGTAAAATTTGAATTTATATTGTGTGCATATTGAGTTAATTTGGGCGAGTAGCTAGTCTAAAATTTTTAATATATTTCAGGTGTTTATCGTAATAAAGTCAAGTGAAATCAATTTTGGTTGATCAATTGAAGAGTTGTCGCTCATATTATTTGTGTTGAAAATATTGAACAAAACAATACACAGAGGGATGCATTCCCCCGCAACATAGAGAATGCACAAATAATGTGGAAATAACAGTTAAACACACACAGACAATGAATTACACAAGAGAGGAACCAATTTCAATTTTTTAATTCCTTCACATTAACAACATGAAATTACATAGGTTTTATACAAAATGGCTGAAGCCTGAAAAACTAAATTCTATTCAACGCTGGATTGGACGGATATCCACTGAATCGTCCTTCTGCAGTGAAAGCCCGATTCTTCAGTTTCTACATGAAACTGCGTACAAAACACATAACAGCGGACCTGAAATATTATCGGTTCCAGCTCTGAAAACACATCGCGTCCGGGCCTCCATCGCAAATCGCATATCGGTGATTATAACTTTTAACATATGCGCGATATGGAAAAAACATAAGATTTGCGATATGCGATGTGACATGGTACATCACATCGCAACTTCAAAATAATAACTTGCGGGTGCTATGCATTATCTCCTGAGCTTTGCGATGTGCGCTTTTGCGCTATTCTCCTGAGCTTGACATGTTCCCCCTTTGCGATCGCATCACAAACAAACAAACAAAAATTGTGGGTGGCTCTTAAAGTTAAAACTTATAACTTGTGAAGTGTGGGCTACGGATGCTAAAGTTGTTGTAAGAGTTGTAAAGGTTTGAGGTGGGTCCCACTAGATCGCATCGGAAGAAACTTAAGTTTGGGTGTGGGCTTAAAAGTTGAACAATTAAAGTTGTGATGTGCAGCAGAGATGTGGTAAACGTTGGGAAGTGCACTAAGGTGGAAAGGTAAGGAAAGGTGGAATGTAAAGGTTTTTGCGCAGTTGCAATGCGGTAAGGTAGGTGGGTCCCATCGATATTGCATCGACGGTGAAATAACTTTGGTGAAAGGCTTATGGATAAAACATAAAATTTGTGGGCAGCGAAGTGCAGGCAAACGATAATTAATGCTGAAGGGAATTAAGCATAGAGTATGGCTACCGATACTGTGTCTCAGATTTTCCGGGGATTGAGAGAAAGCGTCTCCAGATTTTCAAACTGGGTTGTGTCCTTCCCTGCAACAAAAATTCAATTCAGTGTAGGCTACTACCACTTCTTATTCATGGCAGTGGTTGGGAGTAACTCCAACACCCCCCCTTAATCACAACTTCCGCCATCAGTCATTCTCAGAAACTGGTTGAGATAAACAAAACTTCTCTATCCCAATGGCTTTGTGAGGATATCAGCAAATTGTTCCTCTCTCCTGCAATGCTACAGAATTATTTCACCATTGTTAACCAATTCCCAAATGATTCTTTGCATTAATATGCTTTGTTGTCTTGTAGAAAAAAAAATTCTTTGACAATGAAATTGCTAAGCTATTATCACAATAATTATAGTTACTTCTCCTTTCTCATGACATAAATCTCTCAGCATCCTTCTCATCCAAACTGCTTGGCATGATGCTGTTGTTGCCACCCCATATTCAGCTTCTGCTGTTGATAATGAAACTATTGGCTGCTTCTTGGAAGCCCATGAAATGACTCCTGATCCCAAACGAAAGACATACCCTGATGTGCTCTTTCTGACATCTACACTTGTATCATCCCAATCACTTTCAGTGTAACCAATCAACATAAAATTATCAGATGTGGAGTATAGAACACCATACTCCCTTGTTCCATTCACATACCTCAATATTATCTTGCCTGCTTGCCAATGTGTCTCCTTGGGTGTCTCCATGAATCTTGACATCAAACTTAATACATACATTATATCAGGCCTATTTGCAGTCAAATACATTAGACTACCAACCGTGCTCTTGTACAATGTCAGATTGACATACTTGCTGCAATCTTCCTTTATCAATTTTAACCCCATCATAGTTGGATTTGTTCATGCTTTGTTTTTCTTCATATTGAACCTCTTTAAAACTTCTTCCGCATATTTTTCTTGGGAGATAAAAATCCCATTTTCTATTTTCTTTACTTCTATGCCCAAAAAATATCTCAGCAAACCCAAGTCAGTCATTTCAAATTCACTTTTCATGACTGCTTTAAAATCAGCAATGAGATAAACATCATCGCATGTGAAAATCAAATCATCTACATATAAAACAACAATAAGAATTTTACCGTCATTTTCTTTAATGTAGAGTGTGGGTTCACCACCACACTTGTCAAACCCATTATCCACCAGGTAAGCATCAATCCTGTTGTACCATGCTCTTGGTGCTTGCTTCAGCCCATAAAGAGCTTTCTTCAACTTACACACTTTGTGTTCTTAGCTTTCTATCTCATAGCCAGGAGGATGTTCAACGTACACCTCCTCTTTCAACACTCCATTCAAGAATTCTGACTTCACATCCATTTGATAAACTTCCACTTTTGTTGTACTGCTATGGACAACACTGTCCGCACTGTCTCCATCCTTGCAACTGGTGCAAAGGTTTCCTCATAGTCTCTTCATTGTTGCTACTTGTACCCTTTGACAACAAGTCTTGCTTTGTGCCTTTCTATCTTGCCTTCAATGTTGCTCTTGGTCTTATAGACCCATTTCACTCCAATAACTTCTTTTCCTTGTGGGAGGTCCACTAGCTCCCATGTGTCATTCTTTTCTATTGCTCTTATTTCTTCATTCATTGCTTCAATCCATTTCTCTTCTTTAACTACATCTTCAAAATGGATTGGGTCATCAACATGACAAAATAAAGCAAATAAAGAATTCAGACCAGCATTACTATTTACTTCTTCTTGCTCGTAAATTTAATTTAAATTTGTGAATCTTGGTCTTCTTGTATTTGATGAAGATGTGCCTTGAGTTGCACTTGAACTTGAGGGAGTTGATGATCCCTGTGGTGTGCTTGGAGAAGCACTTTCTTGGTTTTTCAATGTTTTTCTATTTCTTAGTTGCGGTGTGCTCTATTGAGCTTGTGTAGGTGGAAGAGGAGCCACCATTGAGAAATTATTTTCTGTAATCAATTCCTCTTTGTCTTCATGTGAAATACATGTCTTCACATTCATTGTCTTCTCTAAAATTCCATCCCAAGCTTCTTCTTCAATGAACTGAACATCTCTGCTAATTATTACCTTCTTGGTTGATGGATTATAGAGCTTGTAGGCCTTGGATTCATCACCGTATCCAATAAATATAAACTTCTACCCCTTGCTGTCCAACTTCCTCCTTAACTGATCTGGGATATGTGCATATGCCACACATCCAAACACTCTCATGTGAGTGAAAACTTTCTTTGTTCCACTCCATCCTTCTTCTGGAACTCTGTTCATAACAACTTTGGTTGGACATCTATTTAAAATATAAGCTACACAATTGATAGCTTCTGCCCAATACTCATTTGGAAAATGCTTTGCCTTCAACATACTCCATACCATGTCCATGATGGTCCTATTCTTTCTTTCTGTTGCACCATTTTCCTGAGGTGTATACCTTGTGGTAAAATTCTTGTGTATTCCATGCTCCCTGCAGAAACATAGGAAGCCTTTGGAGATATATTCTCCACCTCTGTCAGTTCTCAACACTTTCATTTAGTGTCCACTTTGGTTCTCAACAAGAGCTTTGAAGTGGTAGAACTATTCAAACACTTCACTTTTCTGTTTTAAAAAATAAACCCATGTATTTCTTATGTAATCATCTACAAATGTCAGAACATAATGACTTCCAACTAATGATGGTGTTTGCATTTGTCCACATAATTCTAAGTGGACAATCTCTAAAGGTGCCTTTGCCCTTATGCTCTTTTCTGCTGGAAATGATTCTCTGTGTTATTTGTCCAAGATGCAGCCTTCACATAGGTTGTTTGGTTTTTCTATGAGTGGTAATCCATTTACCATCCCTTTTCTGTGCAACAAATTCAAACCTCCAAAATTAAGATGTCCAAATCTCAAATTCCATGACCAGTTCTCATCTTTCATTTATTCTTGAAAGACTTCTTGTGTGATCGTTGCTACAACACCTCCTTCCTTCGAGTTTGTTATGATCTTAAGAGGAAACATCCTATTTCTTGTCATATGCACTTATGCAATAACCCGTCTATTTGGAGGTATATCCATGATTGTGCACACAGCGTTCTTAAAAAACACATTGTAGCCCTTATTCACGAGCTATCTAATGCTTAGAAGGTTACATTTTAGACAAGGTACATAATAGACATCTGGCACAAACTTCTTCTCTCCCTTTTTTGTCAATATTTTTACTCTTCCTTTCCACATGGAAGAGACTTTACTATCAGTCCCCGTTGTCACTTCAGATTTCACACTCTCCTCCAGATTGACAACATTGCTATGTTTCTAGTCATATGGTTACTACAACTTGAATCTAAGAACCATATATATTCATGTTTTTCTTGTGCTACATTACAAGTTAAAAGCGCATTACCATGGTTTTGATTTTCTTTTGTGAAATTTACACTAGGTTTATTACTCATGTCATTTTTCTTCTTTCTAAATTCATTTTCATAATGCCCATAATTTTTGAAATAATGACATTGGACTTGAGATCTGTCATACCTCTATCGTTGTGCTTGATTTTGGCTTGAGCCTTCACTTGGATTATGATTGCCACCCCTTCCACTTGTGCTTGCAGGGCTGCTTCTTCCACCTCTGTGTGGGCTTCTTCCTCTTCCTCGGTAGTTTGATCTTCCTCGACCTCTACCTCGACAAAAGACATTTGTCTTGAATGCATGCTCCAATGAGGATTTCGTTGCTCTGTTTAGTCTACGCCCATGAGATATCAGTGGTGCATGAAGCTCATCCACTGAAAGTTGTGAGAGATCCTTTGTCTCTTCTATGACCACTACTATGGCATCAAATCTTGATGGTAGACTTCTTAACACTTTCTCCACTATTCTTCTTTCCTCAAGTGTCTTTCCATGGGACCTAATTTGGGTAACCAACCCAATCAGATGTGTGAAGAATGAGTCTATGCTATCAAACTCTTTCATGCAAAGAATTTCAAAATCTCTCCTCAGCATTTTGAAGTTTTGATGTCTTTACTTTTTCCATACCTTGGTAGGCTGTCTGGAGGTATCCCGTGCCTCCTTAGACATTTTTGTTGTTGCAATCCTTGGGAAAATACTCTCATGTACTGCCTAAAAAATATAGAAGAGGGCTTTGGAGTCCTTCCTATTTTCTCTCAACAAATCTCTTTGTGCTTGTGTCAAAGCATTAAGTGTTGCTGCATCTGCTGGTTCTTGGAAACCATTATCCACCGGCTCCCAAATATCTTGTGAAGCAAACATGGCCTTTATTGTAATAGACCAATAATCATAATTCTTACCATTGAACTGTGGTAATTATGGATTTGTCAAGCTTGTGCCAGGTGTTTCCATCTTGACTGTGTAACAAAAAAAACTTTCTCACTACTGTAAAAGCTTTCTCACTGCTAGAGACTTCTGCTTCTACAAAAAATATTACAGCCTCTTCAGTAAAGAGAGCTCATTCTTTCACTGAGAGCCTAGACCTGCTCTGATACCATGTTGAAAATATTGAACAAAAAAATACACAGAGGGATGCGTTTCTCCACAACACAGAGAATGCACAAATAATGCGAAAATAATAGTCAAACACACACAGATAGCAAATTACACAAAAGATGAACCAATTTCAATTTTTTCATTCCTTCACATTAACAAAATGAAATTACATAGGTTTTATAAAAAATGGCTGAAGCCTGAAAAATTAAATGCTATTTAATGCTGGATTGGACTGATACCCACTGAATCGTCCTTCTGCAACGAAAGCCCAATTCTTCAGTTTCTACATGAAACTGCATACAAAACACATAACAGCGGACCTGAAATATTATCGGTTCCAGCTCTAAAAACACATCACATCCGGGCCTCCATTACAAATCGCATACTGACGATTATAACTTTTAACATATGCACAATACGGGAAAAACATAAGATTTGCGATATGTGATGTGACGTGGCACATCACATCACAAATTCAAAATAATAACTTGCGGGTGCTATCTGTTATCTCTTGAGATTTGCGATGTGCACTTTTATGCCATCCTCATGAGCTTGACACATGCCACTTTTGCAATCGCATCACAAACAAAACAAAATAACTTGTGGCTGGCTCTTAAAGTTAAAACTTATAACTTGCAAAGTATGGGCTACGGGCGCTAAAGCAGTGGTAAGTGCGGTAAAGATTTGAGGTGGGTCCCACTAGATCACATCGGCGGAAACTTAAGTTTGGTTGCAGGCTTAAAAGTTAAACAATAAAAGTTGCGATGTGCGGACGACGATGTGGTAAACATTGGGAAGTGCGCTAAGGCAAAAATGTAAGAAAAGGTGGAATGCAAAGGTTTGTGCGCGGTTGCAATGCGGTAAGGTAGGTGGGTCCCGCCGATATTACGTCGACAGGGAAATAGCTTTGGCGAAAGGCTTATGGGTAAAACATAAAAGTTGCGAGCAGCGAAGTGCAGGCAAACGATAAGTAATGCGGAAGGGAATTAAACACAGAGTATGGGTGCTGGTACTCTATTTCGGATTTCACGTGGATTGAGAGAAATCGTCTTGAGATTTGCAAAGTGGGTTGTGTCCTTCCCTACAACAAAAATTCAATTTAATATGGGCTGCTGCCACTTCTTATTTATGGCGGTGGTTGGGAGTAATTCCATCAATTTGTATGTGTCATTTTTTGTGTTTTTCCTTTCTACCTTTCCAAAAAAAAAACCTAATAGTGGAGATAGATGGAAAAGCCATGCAAGAAAAAAAAACACTCTTAAGTGTACTATATTGAACCCAGGTAACTTATAAATTGACCAATACCTGCCCTTCTAAGGATATGCTTGTCCCTAAACCTGACTAAAATAAAGCTCTTAGGGTGAGGGACATGTTTAATTATCAAAAAGGATACTCACAGGCTAAGAGATTCTTTTTCAATATCTGCACACCTTCTTCCCACCTCTCAAATTTGATATCTCTATCTTAAGTCCTTTGTGAGTTTGCTTTATAAATTATTCAGAGACATTCTATTTGCATTTTCCCTAGCATCAAATCGAAAGTAGGATTTGTGATAATCTGAAAGTAGGATTTACGATTGAAGGGTTCTTTGGCGAGCGCCGTCTTTCCAATTCCACCGATGCCCACAATCTCCACAACCTTGACCTCCACATGGTCATCTTGATACAGTCGTAGTGTCCCTTGAAAATCTTGTAATATTTCCCAAACCGATTGGATATTTTGTCACATCCAATGCTATTGGAAGAACACCACTTCACATCCTTATCCAAGAGCCAGAGTCGCCCTCCGTCCCCGTCCGGCCTGAATGTTAATTAAGATAGTAAAATCAGCGATGACAAAATTTATGCTTCAATGCAAAAAATTTAGAACTAATATGGCTCGAGACAGTGGAATATCTCACTCCTTACTCTCATGCAATTCAAAGCCGATTATATTCGGATCATGATGAAGAACGTTTGGCCAAGTCTAGATAGCCTTCAATTCGTATCCCTGCCTCTCTTCATGGAACGTAGGGCCTTAGCGTAGGGTCCATCTTTATCTTTGCCCGTCCACCTGACCTCAAGGGGCTTCACTATATAGAAGACAGGAATAATAACAACTTTCCATTCCACCATGAGGATGACGCACCGCTTGGATTCAACACAGGTCGCAGAGAAAATGGCTATATGGACAGAGGCTACTCAAATAGCAAATTCTATCTGTTGTAATATTGTGTCCAGCCTGCAGTTCGGGCTTGTCCAGAAAGACTTGCAATCGGTGGAAAATGAGGCGACAGTACAGACTGTGCCTGGCCAAAGTGCTCTTGACACCAGAGCCTTGATGGTTAATGAATACGTGGTAATGGTGATAAGAAGTGGATGCAGAAGAAGAGGGCGTGAAGGAAGAAGAAGCGTAAGCATTCTGACAAAGGGTGATTATTAGATATGCCATGGGAATTCAATTTGGAATTTTGTAGATAGAATTAAGAATCAGAATGACATAAACGCACAGGTAGCATCCAGAAGCTATATTCGGTGAACTTACGCGTAGGCAGCAGCATTGCTAATTGTTCCATCTCAATGTTGTTATAGTTCTTAAATGGCTGCATTGACAGTTATTGCAAATTATCCTTTAATGATTGGGAACGGGGGTTGCAAATGAGTATAATTAATCAGTGGTTGTTAAAATGTTACACATACTAATATAATGTTGTGTCCGATAGATAATAAATTTGTTAAGATACTTAAAATAGATTTAAATTTTATCAATTTTTGTTGATTAATAATTTTTTGAGGTGGTCAACACTAGATAAGTTAAGGCCATCAAATATATAGTCTGAATGTAACTTGCTATTCTCATCTAATGAATATAATGAATAAAAAGTACTATCAAATTTAAAAATAAAATAAAATATGTTTAGTTAAATAAATGGCTCATAAAGTAGAATTAAAAAGAAGACTCTTCATGGTTTCAACCTAATTTTGGGATCCGGAAGGAATGTGCGACTTTACTTGACATAATGACCCATAAAGCGCTAAATACTTTTTAAAATGACTGATTTTTTTAATTTTTAAATTGACGATTTTTGCAATTGTAATATTATTTTAATCATTTTAATAAAGTGGGAATTTCAAATCTGAAATGTTTTTTAAAATTAATGAATATTTATTTTTTAAAATTGATGATTTCTAATATTGATAAACAAAAATTTCAAATCTGAAACAATTTTTCAAATTGATAATTAAACACTTTTAAAATTGATGATTTTTGCAACTTTAATATTTTTAAATTATTTTAACATAAAATATTGATGGGTGAAAAAAAATTAGCATTTAAATTACCCTCTAGCAATAAATATACCCAGCAATTTTCATTCCAAATGGTACTATTAGTATTTATTTCCATAAATATCTTCACTATTTACAATCCTTGATTTATAAGGTACAAGAAGCATACGCGTTAATATAGAAATAGGATATACAAAAATATATCTCACAAAACATGAGTAAATTGGTTTCAACTCTAGCTTCAATACATGAAGTATACCAAATTTGCTGAAAAATTAAAATTAAAAATGTAATATAAATTGTTAAATTTACATAATTTTGAAAAAAAAAATTAATTATAAAATTATTTTTATTAAATATATACAATTTAAATAACAAAAAATTTAACCATAAATATATTTTAAACTTTTTTTATATTAAAAGTATATCATTTAAATAACAAAATTTTTAATTAAAAATATATTCTTATTTTGTATATAAATCAATTTATTTATTTATTTATTTTTATTTTTTTTCAGTCTAAAAAAGTTTGCATCTCAAGAGATTTGATCTCTCTCAACCCTTGGTAGTTTCAGAGTTAAGATGGATATAAGTTGGTTTAATTTTCCCTTTTGAGTTCTCATAAACCTAGTGGTAAGATTGATAAAAATAATAAGACATGTCTAAATCTTAATTTTTGTTGTCTAAAATAAATGTTTGACTGCATATATGGATTCAATATCTTGAAAAATCCCTAAAAAACTTAAATTGTTGAGATTTTACAATTCAAACTTGTAATTCCAAAAATTCTTGCCAAATTTTAAACAAATTCGACCCAAAAATATACCAAAGACTCTCCAAAATGTAACACAAATAAAAATATAACAAATATCTTATAAAATATATATTATTTTACAATATCTTTACTACAGTGAATTAGAGAGCTATGGAACGTAACTTTTTCCTCGCCCTCCTTTCTCGGACTTGCTCTATGTCCTCTCCTTTGGGTGGAGTTTGATTGAAATCCCAAGAATTTCGTCTTTGAAGAAGAACAAGTTGGCATTCACATGCCAATTGTTCAAATTAACTCGGTGGTTCTAATAAAGATTCATTAATAGTGGGCTATGGAGTGACACACTGGATGACAATTCTTTCAAGTTTTTCTAGTGTATTGAAAATAGTTATAGAATACAAAGATGTTTACATAATCATAGATATAGCATGTGTACTAGAATAATCTTATATTACATATGATTGATATCAAAATAAGATGCACAAGTTCTTGAAAGAAACTCTGTAGAGAAAATCAGATATAGCCCAAACAACAATAAGTCACTCATCAATATTGCAGCGTTGGAAAGTATTATAATCAGTAAGATAACATGCCAAAAGATACTTTTACCAACTAGGTAAAAAAAGATATTCTCATCGACAAAAACATAATATTTCCAAAAAAATACTTTCATCGACTGAAAAAGCTTAGAGATGCTCCCACAAGTTTGAAAAAAACTTTATAGAAAAGATCCCATAGAAACCTCGTAGGGTGCATCTCTCAAAAGCCTAAAGACAAGCATCAAACCATACAAAATGGGTAAAAAATCTACCATGAAAATTTGAAGAAAATGGCACAAATTCACCAACAGAGTTGCCATGGAAGCATAACCCAGGGCGAATATGATAAGAACCAAAACAGTCACGAAGCCTTATCAATAGAAATAATGGCCAACCCCAAGCAAGATAAAATCCCTCGCTAGCAACCAAAGAGTTCATCGTAGAGAAAAAAGAAAAAAAGGGGTCGTAGAGCCCATGGAAAATAGGTTATCCTTCACACCGACGAACCTAGAAGTGCCATCAGAGGGAGTAAATAAACAAAAACAAAAATAAATGAAAAAACCATCAAAAACAATCTGGAAGCCACGCGTCCCAGACCTCTGAAAGAAACATCCACTGAACCACGATGACTGAGACACCTGCGAATAAAAAACAATGAAGAAATGAGCATAGGGAGGCATGAATCTAAGGGCAGGGCGGCTAGAGTCAGCCGCTCCACTCGCTGCTCAACTCATTGAATTTAAACTTTTCACAACCTAAATTTCTATTATATGTATAGATCCATGAATGCAAATAGTAACCCTTCCCTGCCTATGGTTTCTATTATGCCACTGTGAAGACAAGGATGATTTACACTCTAATGTAGAGGATGTTTTATACATTCTAGTGTATATTGTAGTCGTCGATAGGCATTTTACTATGAGGTTGCTATTGGTGACATTGTTGAGAATCGTCGATAGGAGTTTATTGTTGGTGACATTGTTGATATTCATCGTGATTCGTCGTCCTATGTAGTGAATGTGTCACCCTGTTAACTGATTCTCTCCATCACATTTTTCTACAGCACCACAAATTCTCTCCATCAGATTTTTTTTATAGCGTCGCAAATTCTTGATAACTCTGATATGTGGAAGCTAGCCCCATATCTAGATAGCGTGAGTACCTTGCAAGCTGGGATGAGCTGAGCTCTTTGAGTACAATAGTAACATGCCTAGTGGTAATGCTTGTTGGAAATTAATTCCAATTGCCCCTCATAAATCAGCAGAACAGCGAGTTAATGAGATGGGATCGAGGAACGGCGGAGTTAAGACTGATGGGAGAATGAAGGCGATGGAAGCATAGATCTTATCAGTTGCAACTACCCGCATTGAAGTCCCAGCATCAACAATTAACACAATAGTAGCATTAACAGTACAGGCAGTAAGCCATTTCGGCAGGTGGGCAAAGCACAAACATCAAAAGGGGAAGCAGCCCCTGGAATAGCTGATGTCATCCTCAGCTGGGCCCACCCTTCACCACTCACAAGAATTTCCGTAGGGATATGAAAGCTTGGGTGAAAGTCTTCCAACCAGCCCCCAAAAAACATAAACATAAAACATAAAGTTTATAAGGTTTTAATCCTTATGTAATAATTTTTGAGTTAATTATTTTCACGGCAATGTGCGTTAATATTTATTAACGCAGTAATATTTAAGTTTTTACTTTTGTTATATTATATATATTATAAATATATGATATTTATAATATATATTACATTGTAATGTTTCATATAAAAGGATGTTCCGTGTGCATTTTATAATACACAGACAGAAGAGCTGTGTAATGTATTTTGTAATTTCACGAAGGCTGAAAACAAAGTAAGAGCACTTTGTTTGTGCATATCACAGAGACAGAGAGCAGATTTGGTACCACTGCGTGTGTAACAACAAGTTGTATTTTTTTAACCAAGTGAATCCAGAACTTCGTTCTGAAGTATTTCTCTGTAATAGAGATAGTTTGTTTTTAATTGAAACAGAGTTTATTGCTTGATCTCTCTGTGTCTTTCCGCAATTTCAATTTTTATTTTTGAAGTTCTGTGTTGTTTAAACTGTTAAGGAATTATCCCACAAATTCCAACATGGTATCAGAGCTAGTCTAGGCACTTAGTGAAACAAAACAGAGTATTTTTTCACTGCAGGAGCTGTAAGAAGCTTATTGAGTAGATTTCTCTAGTAGAGAAGTTTTTCTTGTTTTTACACAGTCAGTTCCTTTTCTTTACTTATACAGTTAAAAATGGCAGATGCTGGAACTGGATTGACAAATTCCCAACTTCCACAGTTCAATGGGAAGAATCATAGTTATTGGGCTATAACTATGAGAGCCTTGTTTGCTTCTCAAGAATTATGGGAGCTAGTTGAAAATGGCTACCCTGAACCTATAGATGCAATAGCGTTGGTTGCTTTGACAGCAGCAGAAAGAGACATGTTAAGGGATAACAGGAAGAAGGACTCCAAAGCCCTCTTTTATCTCTTTCAATCTGTACATGAGAGTGTTTTCCCACGAATTGCAGCAACAACAAAGTCTAAGGAGGCCTGGGATATTCTCAAGACTGCCTATCAAGGCATGGAGAAGGTGAAGACAACAAAATTGTAGATGCTGAGGAGAGACTTTGAAACTCTCTTAATGAAGGAATCTAATACAATAGATTCATTCTTCACTCATGTTATTGGGTTGATTACCCAGATAAGATCTCATGGTGAAACTCTCGAAGAGAGAAGGATTGTAGAGAAAATCTTGAGAAGTTTACCCTCAAGGTTTGAAGCTATAGTGGTAGCAATAGAAGAGACAAAGGATCTCTCACAATTTACAGTGGATGAGTTGAGTGCATCCCTGATGTCTCATGAACAGAGACTGAGCAGAGGAACAGATTCCTCATTGGAGAAAGCATTCAATACTCAGATGCCTTTTGGCCGAAGCAGGGGTCAATGCAGAGAAAATAACAGAGGTCGAGGCAGAAGCCAAAACAGAGGGAGAAACAATCTTGCTAGCACAAGCGGAAGGAGCTTCAATCAGAACCAGGATGAAGGTTCAAGAAAACAACAAGCTCATGGACAAAGGTATGATAAATCCCAAGTCCAATGTCATTATTGCAAGAAATTAGGCCATTATGCCAATGAATGTAGGAAAAAGCAAAATGACATGAATAATAGGCAAAATGCTAATTTTGCAAAAGAAGAAGATAAGAGCCCAAAGATTGTGCTGTTAACATGTAACATAGCACAAGATAAACAAAATGATGTATGGTTCTTAGACTCAGGTTGTAGTAACCACATGATCGGAAACATAGCAATGTTTGCCAATATTGATGAAAATGTTAAATCTAAGGTAACAACAGGAACTAATAGTAAGATATATGTCAAGGGTAAGAGCAGAATCAGTATCCTGGCAAGAAATGGAGAACAAAAATTTGTGCCGGATGTATATTATGTACCTGGCTTGAAATGTAATTTGTTAAGCATTGGACAACACATTGACAAAGGTTACAATGTGTTTTTCAAAGATGATATGTGTACAATCAGAGACATACCTACAAGCAAGAAGATCATTACAGAGGTGCAGATGACCAACAATAGAATGTTTCCTCTCAAATTCAGAGCAGATTTGAAGGAAGAAAGAAATATTGTAGTTGTAACACAAGAATTCTTTCAAGAGGAAGTGAAAGATAAGAACTGGTTATGGCACTTGAGATTTGGACATCTCAGTTTTGGAGGCTTGAATTTGTTGCACATAAAGGGAATGGTAAAGGGATTACCATTGATTGAAAAACCGGACAACCTTTGTGAAGGCTGCATCTTGGGCAAACAACACAAAGAAATCTTTCCAGCAGGAAAGTGTATAAGGGAAAAAGCACCCTTGGAAATTGTTCACTCTGATGTATGTGCATCGATGCAAACACCTTCGTTTGCTGGAAACAAATATGTTTTGACATTCATTGATGATTACACCAGAAAGACATGGGTGTATGTGTTGAAACAGAAGAGTGAAGTGTTTGAGAAATTCCGCCACTTCAAAAATCTTGTTGAGAAGTAGTGTGGGCACTATATCAAAGTGCTTAGAACTGACAGAGGTGGAGAGTACATCTCCAAAGACTTTCTGCGTTTTTGCAGAGAGAATGGCATACAAAAGAAATTTACCACAAGGTATACACCTCAGCAAAACGGTGTTGCAGAAATGAAGAATAGGACCATTTTTGACATGGTCAGAAGTATGCTGAAGGCAAAACATTTTCCGCATGAGTATTGGGTAGAAGTTGTCACTTGCGCAGCGTACATCTTGAATAGATGCTTGACTAAAGCTGTCATGAACAAAATTCCAGAAGAAGCATGGAGTGGACGAATGCAAACAATCACTCACATGAGAGTATTCGGCTGTGTAGCATATGCACATGTACCAGATCAGATAAGGAAGAAGCTTGACAGTAAGGGGGAGAAGTGTGTCTTTATTGGCTACTGTGATGAGTCAAAAGCATACAAACTCTATAATCCATCCACCAAGAAATTGATAGTAAGCAGAGATTTGCAGTTCATTGAAGAAGAAGCTTGAGATGGAAGCTTAGAGAAGACAGTGAACGTGAAGACAATTGTGTCTCACGAAGAAGAAGAAGAAGGAACAACAACTAATAACCCTTCTTCGGTGGCTCCTCCTCCACCACCGCAAGAACAACAAACCACAGCACAAGCTAGAATTTGAATACCCTTGAGAAGTCAAGGAAGTGCTTCTCCAAGCACACCGCAGGGATCAGAAACGCCCTCAAGTTCGAATGGAACTCCAAGCACACTAAGAAGACCAAGATTCAGAAATATGAGTGAGATTTATGAACAAGGAGAGGTAAGTAACAATACCAGTCTAAATTCTTTATTCGCTTTATATTGTCATGTTGATGACCCAATTCATTTTGAAGATGATGTAAATGAAGATAAATGGATTAAAGCAATGAAGGAAGAAATTGGTGCAATTGAGAAGAGTAAGACATGGGAGTTAGTGGATCTCCCTTGTCAAACCAGGAGGTTCCCAACCGTTTAACCGGTTGGACCAAGTCTTAATGGTAGAAAACTAATAAATAAAATAGTAAATAAGCGGCACTGGCCCATGGTTTTTCCTTTTTGGTTGTTTTGACCCCAGGTATTTGCCCCTGGTTTTCCCTTTGGTTGTTTTGACCCCAGGTATTTGCCCATGGTTTTTCCAAGTAGCCATCTATAAAAAGGGAAGGAGGAACGAGAGCAAGATATGGAATTTGATCTTCTCTTCTTTGATATTTTGAGAGCTCAAGTGAGTTTTCAAATTGTGGGGTTTCAGGTGAGACCCTCAGCCACTCTTCGGTGAAACTCGATTTCACCCTAAGGGGCAAACCCAATTTCGGTGATCTCCCCGAATACCATAGTTGGTTCAGTGATTTTATTTTAAGTTGAAGTTTTGCCAAGCGCATCAATTGAATGTCTTGTTATTTGCTTAAAAACCTCTCCATTATGCAGCTGTAATGACTGCGTGAGCTGGTCAATAAAATAATGGATAACTGGGTTATGTTTAAAGTTATTGTGAGGGTTTATTTGAATGGAGTTTATTGCCATTAATCATTTAAATGGTATTTATGATTCATTTTCAATTGAGAAGGTTTGACATGATTTTCTAGAATTTATTACGGTAGCATCCTTATTATTAATTTTTCTTTTAAGGTATATTACAATGGTATCAGAGCCTTATCTTGGCCAGCTGTGGGATGCCAAGAAAATAAAAGGGTATTACTGTTAATTGGGAAGGAAAAAGGGCTAGGAGTCAAGGAAAACCCGAAGGGGAAGAAAGACCCATGGGTGATCACGAGAATACCCAACTCGAAGCTGTTTTACAAAAGATCGCTGACGCTCAAGACACCATCATAAAGCTCCTTAAAGCACAGAGTGGGCAACCTAATGTGCAAAGCAATAATGGGGAAGGAGGTTCCCATTCAGGTGGGGATGGTCCATCGCAGGAGTATATCAATACTCGAAGCAGCCCTTTTAGTCGGCCAACCATGCCTCCATTTTTGGATGACTCCTCCAGGGAGCAAGACTGCCATTCACCTATTGCAGAGATAGTTACCGCCTGGATGAAAGAATATGATACATTGCCTCCCAACGTGAAAGCAACCCTGAGCATTAATGACTTTTACTATATGAGGAGCAAACAACAAAGGAAGGCAACCACATATGGGGGCCATCAGTCAAACATAGATCTAAAGAAAGTTGTGTGGAAGGTAACTCTTCCTTATTTTGATGGATCATCGAAGTGTTTAGCATGGTAATGGGTACAGAAACTGGATACATATTTCCAGCTCAATCCCATGTGGGAAAAGGATGCCATCAAGTATGCCACACTTCATCTGGATGGAGAAGCACACGAATGGTGGCAACATGGTATGACCACTCTGGGACATGCCAGTATCATATCTTATACAGAATTCACACGGAGGTTAATAGAAAGATTTGATAGGAAGGATCCTGAGATATACTTTCGTGAGCTAACCCAGCTCCAACAGACAGGGAACCTTGAATCTTATGTTGCAGAATTCCAGAGGCTTGCAGTAATGGTTAACGACCTCTCCATGACTAGGTTGGTCATGTTATTTATAGAAGGGTTGTCAGAACCCCTATGAGGTTGGGTTAGGGCCTACCAACCCACCACCTTGCAAGATGCAATCAACCGTGCAAGGGATATGCAGGATGTAGTACCCAAGAATAGATTCCTACCTACATTCTCTATTCCTCAAAAAGGGAAGGAAGTCGAGCAGCAACAACATGAACCATTTGGTAAGGGGAAGCTGGATGATGAGACCATAAAATATCTCAGAAGGAGAAGGCTATGCTTCTCTTGTCAAGAACCTTGGGCATCGGGACATCGGTGTACTAAAGGGAAGGCCCACTATATTGAAGTATTTTCTGAAAGCGGAGACGAGGAAGAGGATCCAGAGCTCGATCAAGGGGAATCACAAAGCATGGGAGCAATACAGGAAGAAGTCCAGGAAGGAGTCATTGCCTCTCTCACAGGGGTCCCAAGATATCACACCCTTCGGGTTAGGGGCACCATACAAGGACAAAAGGTTACTGTGCTAATTGATGGTGGGGCCTCCCACAACTTCATTGATGCAGAATTCGTAGCCAGAAGGGAACTAGCCACTGAAGAATTTGAAGGCTTCACAGTGTTGATTCCTGGAAAGAAAGAGCACAACCGCATGTCCTGCACTAAGATAGTTCCTAACATGAGCCTAGCACTGGGAAACTATAAAGTTACAGATAATTTCTTTGTTGTAGATTGCCTAGACTCTCACGTAGTATTGGGGGTACAATGGCTATATTCTATCGGAACTCATATAGTAAACTACCAAGACTTGGAACTCGCATTCACAGGGCCAGATGGTAAAAGGGTGAAGTTGAGAGGAATGCATGCATATCCTCCCAAGGTTGTGACATCCAATCGGATGGAGGCAGACCTCCGACAGGGGGATATTGTATGGGTAGTAGAGTGTCGAATCATGGAGAAGAAACCAGTAGAACAACACAAGGAGTACTCACATGATATTATGGCACTATTGCAAAAATACCGGAAGGTATTTGGAGATATTCCCCCAGGACGTCCACCTAATAGGGGATTTGAGCACATCATCGAACTAGAAGAAGGGGTCCAAGCTGTCATCACTACCCCTTATCGGCACCCCAAAGTGTACAAGGATGAGATAGAAAAGGCAATAAAAGAATTGTTGGCATTAGGATCAAACATAAAATCATCACCAGAATTACCACCATTAGATGAAGAGGGCCATCTTCAACTGGTTCCTGAGGAGGTGTTGGAGGTTCGAGGAAGGAAGCTTCAAAGCAGAATCATCCGCGAATATTTGGTACGATGGAAAGGTCTACCCGTCGAGGATGCCACTTGGGAAGGAGAAAGCATATTGCAACATCCAACATTGAAATTGCTTGAGGACAAGCAATTTTGGGCAAGGGGAATTGTAATATTCCCAACCGTTTAACCGGTTGGACCAAGTCTTAATGGTAGAAGACTAATAAATAAAATAGTAAATAAGCGGCACTGGCCCATGGTTTTTCCTTTTTGGTTGTTTTGACCCCAGGTATTTGCCCCTGGTTTTCCCTTTGGTTGTTTTGACCCCAGGTATTTGCCCATGGTTTTTCCAAGTAGCCATCTATAAAAAGAGAAGGAGGAACGAGAGCAAGACATGGAATTTGATCTTCTCTTCTTTGATATTTTGAGAGCTCAAGCGAGTTTTCAAATTGTGAGGTTTCAGGTGAGACCCTCAGCCACTCTTCGGTGAAACTCGATTTCACCCTAGGGGGCAAACCCAATTTCGGTGATCTCCCCGATCACCCTAGTTGGTTAAGTTATTTTATTTTAAGTTGAAGTTTTGCCAAGGCGCATCAATTGAATGTCTTGTTATTTGCTTAAAAACCTCTCCATTATGCAGCTGTAATGACTGCGTGAGCCGGTCAACAAAATAATGGATAACTGGGTTATGTTTAAAGTTATTGTGAGGGTTTATTTGAATGGGGTTTATTGCCATTAATCATTTAAATGGTATTTATGATTCATTTTCAATTGAGAAGGTTTGACATGATTTTCTGGAATTTATTACGGTAGCAGCCTTATTATTAATTTTTCTTTTAAGGTATATTAC